>CAUYLG010049609.1:0-36899 GCA_963573385.1 Cacajao melanocephalus
CAAGGCCTTAGGTTGGGAACACTGTTCAATGGCAAGCCGGGCTCCAGGGGCATGCCCACCGACAGACCCCAGTTTCCACAGGGGAGGCAGATCTTCTATATCTACAGTTACAGAAAATACACTAAAGTGTAGTATAAAATATAGAAAGGTTGGATTCTGAATAGGTCAACTGCTAATTTTCCTTAAATTTTTTTTTTTAATTTTGGTTGAGTAAAAAGAGTTTACCAAATCTCATTTTGTAGGTAAGAATCTTAGTTGCGACTACTTTGATTTTCTCTGTAGCACAGGATAACCAGTATTAGTGGAGAACATGTGGCTTACAGTGAGTTCTCCGCATAGTGGTTTTAAAATGACCTAGCATCAGAATCAAGAGACTTCTTTAAAACTCACCTCTAAAAGAGCTATTTAAGTGTAAAGATATATCTCATTAGGTAATTCTATTCTATTTTATTTGGTTAACAAACTCGCAGACAAATGAACAGTATTGAATTATAGCAGCAAAACTGGTTTTAGATGTTGTGTACAAACAGCAAAGAAGCAAAGAGTCTTCGATGTGGTGTGATGTGGTAAGCAGTGACCCTGCCCGAGGCCAGCAGATCTTTCTACATCGCTAGGCACAGGCCTCTACCACCCAGGAACATAATGGGTCAATCTGAATGTTCTAGATACAAATCAGGAGTGCTCATCAATGGTTAGTCAGTTATTAAGTCAGTTAAATCAAAGAAATTCAGTATTAACTATACACGCTGATTCTTGGAATGGAAATCAATTCTAACGTTAGTGGTTAGGGAGAAAGAAAAGGAAAAAGTTCACCTCACAAAATACAGAGTGTAACAGCAGTGAAATACATATGTTAAAAGTATTTCATACAAAAAAAAATCAAAAGTTTTTAAAAATTAAATTCTCAGGCACAAGTACGTTAAAATGTGGATGGCACCCTCCCAAGGATTATGAAAACACACAGCTGGATCATGCATCTGGAATGTTTTCTTTTTTATCCAGGAAAGTGTTTTCTTACATGGACCACCTGATATTAAGTGGTGCTAATCAAACTAACAGCATTTAGAGCCACTTATAACCGCTATTGATACTTACTTAAACTAAAAAATAAGCTAAACCTCCCAAGAAGAAACTCACTTGCTGTTCTGTGGCATTCAGAGGGCATCTAATGAAAATTCTCATTGCCAAAATGTTTCACCAATATCTTTTATTCATGAGTAGTTCTTTTAGGTGAAGTCAGTTGATATTTACAATACTAATTTTTATGTTGTATTGATACTTACATCTGTTTTGAATAATATTAAATAGACTTTGCTCATAAGCAGAAAATGATCATTGAAATTCACAAATGGTAGGTATCTTCACAAAGTCTGTTTTATGGTGTGGAACAAAAAGCAATCTGCCAACCAATGTTGGACATTATAATTATGAAACAATTTTCAATATTTTTTGGCTTACTGATGTTCATTAGTATCTAGTACATGAAAATGATATTGGAGGAAAAATATCTAAAATCAACCTTGGGGCAGGGCACAGTGGGTCATGACTGTAATCCCAGCACTTTGGGAGGCCAATGTAGGCTGATCACAAGCTCAGGAGTTTGAGACCAGCCTGGCCAACATAGTGAAAACCCATCTCTACCAAAAATACAAAAAATGAGCCGAGCATGGTGGGCGCCTGTATTCCCAGCTACTTAGGAGGCTGAAGCAGGAGAATCACTGGAACCCAGAAGGCAGAGGTTGTGGTGAGCCAAGATTATGCCACTGCACTCCATCCGGCTGACAGTGCAAGACTCTGTCTTCAGGCCGGGGGTGGTGGGGGGGAGGGGGTGGATTAATCTTGAAACTATGAACAAATAAAATGTATTATTTTTCCAGGCTTAATATTGCTTTTAAAACTTTATTGAAATATACATAGAAAAGTATACAGATCAGAAGCATACAGCTTCATGAATTTTTACAGCCTGAACACACACACGTGACTAGTACCCAGATTGAGAAACAGCATTTCCAGTACCTCAGAAGTTCCCATTTCATCACATGCTTTTTTCTGATTTCAGCCTTCCAGAGGTAACCGCTGTTCTGACTTCTAGAAACATAGTTTTGCCTTTCTTTTTTACTTAATTAAAGAGCATCATCCTTTATGTGCTCTTTTGTGACTGGCTTTTTTGCTTATTTGTGTAAATTTCTGTTTGGGTTATTATGTATAATATAGTACTAAAATGAAGAATCTTGTATATATCTTTTAGTGGATATGTGGCTTTCTAATATGCTAATTAGCCCCTGAAACAGTCACTAGTTAATATTCAAACAATTTATATTAAATAACAATAATCGATTATCTGATCCTTTATGCTTCTCAAGTTAATGACAGTAGCATCTTGATAAGTTTTGTTCCAACAGACAGTTAAATTACTGATAGATCACCTCGAACTTTTGTGGAGGAATATGCATTGTTGGAGTGGATCTGTTTCAGTTTTACCCTTAGTCTTAGTCTTGGAACCTAGTGTTAAAAAATAGAAAGGCATAGCCTTTCTGAAGTTCTGATGGAAAGCTCTAGGTGTTTACCACAGTCTCCCTTCAGACTCGGTCTCCCCTGTAGCAGGCAGCTGCTGAAATCTTTGCTCAGCAATTTTCATCCTTCCCAGTTATCATTTTGAAGCCTTGCTCAATCATGTACAGTTCAAAAGCTCTTTGCTCTGTGAATTACTCTTTCCAGCTGCTCTGGCAATCCTGGATCCATCTCCAGGCTCCTTGCACTAAGATTACTGCTTTCTGCTTGAGTTCTCGATGTTCCTAGCTTGTCTAGACTAGAGAATACCTTTAGGGGAAACACTGTATAAAGTTGGATCTAATCCATTATGGTTCCTTTTTTTTTTTCCCCCAAAGATTGAATTCTCTAGGTTTCTTTCCTGCTTATTATTAGTCAGTCTCTGGTCTCTAAAAATTATTTTTCTGCTTTGTCCAGAGTTTATAGTTAGGCAGATGAATCTGATATACTATTCTGCCATTACCCAAAATGGAACTTCAGTAATTGAGAACTGAGCAAATAAAGTCAAAAAATAAAAGCACAAATTATATTTAGTGGAGGTTGAAAGAGAGATTGTATATAGTTGAAGGAAGGTAGGATATGAAAGACTTCATGGAATAGTTTGGTATTGAGAGTGAACCATGAGGGATTGTTTGGATGGACTTCATATGCGGACAGAGAATATTTCAAGAGGAAGAAACAAATTGAACTGATGGGAAAATACATCTTGCATTTATAAAAACAATTAGCAACCTGATTTGACTAGTTGGTTACTTCTCAGGGGAGCAATTAAAAAGAAGGCTAGAAGGTAGTTCTGTCCATATTACAGAAGTGCTTAAATGCTGGGGTAGAAGACTGAGGTGAGGTCAATGTGATACAGTGAAAACTGAAAATTTTGAACTGGGCAGTGAGTTTGGGATTTGAACTTTAGGAAGACTAACCTTGGTGAAGTGTGGATTGGACTCAAGGAGGCAGAAAGATTGGTGAAAATGGGGTTATGGGAAGAATTAAAAGGGCTTAAACTGATGGTGGCAGCATACCTAGAAAAGAACTACAAAATACAGAAACTGAAGGAGAATGAGAAGGGTAGAAACTGAATGGCTGGAAAAATAGTGGCTTCTTCTAGTGGATGAATGTTTCTGTGAGATACAATGGATGTTAAGTTGTTACTATTTGATTTCTATATGTATGTATTTATAAATAAAGTGAGGATAATAATAAAGGCTATACCACCTTTGCAGGAAACAGAGCTCTGGTCTCCTGGCTCCTAAGTTTTTCCTACCATTTTTTCTGTCTTCTTATTCTCAACTAAGCCAATGTGTCTGTCAACACTCATCAGATTACTACATTGTATTTATGTTGACATTTCTGTTCTCAGTATACTTTATTTAACTATCAACTGAAAAATTGTGTATGCTTTGAAAAGGAGGAATCAGTATAAAATTGTGATGTTATTAGTACTAATATAGCCAGTCACATGAAGCTCTTTTGCCTACAGAGGGTAGGGGGTGGGTTTTAAGATTGTATAATTATAGAAATCTCAGAATAGCAACCGTGGTCTGTGACCAGAACTTCAGCAGGAGTAATTTGTGGGTCTCCCTGTCAATGAGAGATACTCCCCATGTTTTCTCTTCTTTCTATATCTCATATCTTTCCACTATCCAAATTTCTTTCTGAATCCTCCTTTCTGTATGTTTTACTTCCACATTTCCAAACAGTGTTTCATAGAATGCTGTATTCACCTCAGAGATTCACAATAAACATTTGTAGCAAACAGTGTTCTATCTTGTTATAAGAAGAAAAGTAGGCTGGGCACAGTGGCTCATGCCTGTAATCCCAGCACTTTGGGAGGCCAAGGAAGGTGAATCATTTGAGGTCAGGAGTTCAAGACCAGCGTGGCCAACATGGTGAAACCCCGCCTCTATTAAAAATACAAAAATTAGCTGGGTGTGGTAGTGTGCACCTGTAGTCCCAGCTACTCTGGAGGCTGGAACACAAGAATCACCTGAACCTGGGAGGCGGAGGTTGCAGTTAGCAGGGATCACACTACTGCACTCTAGCTTGGGCGACAGAATGAGACTCCATCTCAAAAAAAAGAAAGTGACATTTTTTGAAGTTGGATTTTCTAACAAGCTGTGTAAATTTGTAAACATTAACGCTATCCTACATTGAAGAATTCAATTGTATGCCAGATCTGGGAGCTTTATTTATGTTTTAAAAGAATATTGTTAATGATGGAAGGTTCGTTAAGAAGAGTGGGTGATCTCCAAAAAGGAGACTCAGAGGAAGTTAATTTTAAAAAAACAAGAATGGGTGATGGTGCCATTTATTTTCTTGGGTAATGGTAGTACTAGCAATTTTACACATCAATAATCTTGCTAGTAAATTTTAAGCTCCATTTAAGAATCCTCTTGGGTTTTTTAATTCATATCAAATTAGTATTTTAGATTTGAATAAAATGATTTTATTAAAGACTAACTGAATGCCTTTGCAATGACGAATTTTATCATTTGACAATACATGTTAGAAAACTTCCAAATTTAATACAGGAAAAGGTATGCAAACTAACAGTTAAAGAGATTATCACAAATAAAATATTCTATCAGTAGTTACTTATTTCATTTTATAGTAGCTGTTTATTTTATTTTAAATATTGATTTTTTTTCCCTCTGCCAAAGCTTAATGTTAAATCTGGAAAAATTATTGTTTCTTACAGGGCTGATCCCTTATCCAACATGGTTCTAACCTTCCATACTAAAGAAGATGCAATTTTCTTTGCAGAAAAAAATGGTACGTTGGGTCTGTTTTTGACAAAGTCAAGATGTGATTCTATGTTCTTAACCTTAATCAAAACCATTCAGGGATACAGAATTTGAGTTGAAATCCAGTGGTTTCAATGTATCTAATGCAGTGGTTTCAGACTTTTTAACTATATCAGAACACCCACCTCCCAAATAAAAAACCTAAATTGGAATGCTCGTATAACATGTAAAAGACAAATTGCTCTAATGTGAAGTATGGACAGGGAATGAAACTACATGTCTTAACACCTACCTTGTTTATGAATTCCTCCATAGAATTATTAACATTTGGTTAAACTTCAGTTGAACATATATGGCAGCCTGTTCCAGTTTTGGCAACTCTGTGTACAGTTAAGTTCTTTCTTTGAGCCAAAATCTAATGCCAAAATCTAGTCTATTAATCTATTTAATAACACTTCAATTATTTGAAAATAGTTACTACTGTCATAATCCTTGTAAAATTTCCCTTCTGCCTAAATGCCCACATTTGCTACTTTTCTAGATATGATAGGCTTAATACCAAGCCTAATCTCAACTGTATAATAATACTAATGCAGCCTAAGAGTATATTAGCTTTTGGGCAGCCACCTGACATCATTGGTTTATGTTAATCTTGCTATCAACAAAAATGCAAAATGTCTTCTTTTTTCCTTATTGTCTGCGTTAACCCAACATACGGTGAAAGGAATTTTTGTAGTCAGACCTCTGGATTCTAATCTTGGTTATGCCACTTTGAAGCTTTATGATTTTGGATTAATTTTATAATGGACTTAATGCTTCTTAGTTGAAATAAGGGTACTTACCACATGAAGTGGGTGATAGCTGATATATAGTATTCTAGTTGATAACTATTAGTTCTGACCTTCACCTCCCTCCAGCCAGTATTTCTGCTGTTTGTCTTCCTTAGATTCAAATGCACTACTGTACATTTGTACCTAATATATTCTGTTATTCTAGTTTGTCAGATTGAATTTGTCTGTTTAAGTGCATTGCTACTATAAGGCAGTATATAAAAATAAGGGATTATTAGTGTTGTCTAAAATATCTGATATATACATGTGAAAGTCCTATAAAGGTTATAATCTTAACATATTTGCTTTTCTTTTCCACTTAATATTATATAGCTTATGATTAAAAGTCTGAAGCCAAACTATCTGCCTTTGAATCTGTGTTGAGTCACTATCTGTATGACTTTATACTTCTATTTCCTCATATGTGCAGTGAGAATTAACTGTGAGGATTACATGAGTTAATAAAAGTGCTTAGACTAAGCTCTGACAAATAGTATGTATATAATAATATATAAGTATATCCTATTATGTTAATAATAGACTTAAAAACTTCTAAAAAAAAAAAAAGGTTTCTTAAGTGCAGTTCCGTATTAACACTTTCTTGGCAAGTTCTAAATTTCTTAATTACATAAGTGTTTTCAAAAGTCGTCTTTTAAAATATTATTTTGACTTCAAATAACATTACTCTCTTTTTAAACTATAACATGGTTATGAAAAACCGTTCCATTAATGTTTTTTATCTTTTCAGCCTACCATATTTCATGTCTGACACCTTGAAAATTATTCATTTGAGGTCTGTGACGTGAGTTTAATAACAGAAAATCTAATTAAATTGTTAAATCCCTGGTTAGTCTTTCTCTAAGTGGTCACAAGGACTGCATGACTACAGTTGCCATGTGAATTGCAGGTGTGAACTCGCCACTGTTCCTATTAAAATCAAGTGCCTTTCTCATCTGACTTCTACCTCCCTGGGAAAGAAAGTTGAGGAACACTATCAAAGTCAATAGAAAGTATTTCTTTAAAAAGCCTAGTGGTTAGTGACATAAAATTGTAGGCTAATAATCAGGAATTTTAACTTATAGCAGGAACTGTGTCCTGTCTTGGTCACTGCTTTGTGCCTAGCACATAGCACAAAAGCTGACATATAATGGACGCTCAATATCTGGTGGAATAAATGACTTTCTAAGATATATTTCTTGGGCCAGGCACAGTGGCTCATGCCTGTAATCCCAGCACTTTGGGAAGTTGAGGTGGGCGGATCACTTGAGGTCAGGAGTTGGAGACCAGCCTGGCCAACATGGTGAAACCCTGTCTCTACTAAAAATACAAAAATTAGCTGGATGTGATGGTACACGCCTGTAGTTCCAGCAACTTGGGAGGCTGAGACAGGAGAATTACTTCAATTCAGAAGGTGGAAGTTGCAGTGAGCTGAGATCATGCCACTATGCTCCAGCCTGGGCAACAGAGACACAGTCTCAAAAAAAATTAATTAATTAATTGAAAGAAATATATTTCTGTACTCAAGAATTTGAAACCATTCTTATCCCTTGGGGAAGTCCTCAATGATTATTCCACTCTTGATTTCACTCTATTACCTATGATCTGCCTCATTTATTTAACATTTAACATACTATGTCTTTAAATAGATAAATCTTGTTTCTTCAGCTATAGTGGAAGCAATATCTACATAAACACCATTGCAGCATTATAGAAGTGGAAGTGGGGGATCTTTTCCAAATTCCACAGCGTCCCCTTCATTCTGATTTGCCCTTCTTGGGTTGTAAATACTAGTGAAGGACATACAAATGGATCCTGCCTATCTCCACAGCTAAAGTCATTTGTTGTGAGCTAGTGCTATTGAAGGTTGAGTGAACCAATGTTCTGATAAGGCATTTAAAAAAAAAAAGGTTCAGAAGCACTAATATGTGAAGACTACTGGATTAAGAGCCTAGTAACTAAGATTCTCATTCCACAGTTGTCTACCTCACAGGAGAACTGGAACAAGTCTTGCTTCATTATACTTAGCCTTTGATAAGCATGTTTCTTCATCTTTAAAATGAGAAGTTGGATTGGGTAATGCTCAAAAACTGTAGACTTAAGGATGTTAAAGCCCATAGGCTAGTTCATATACGTCTTTATTTCTTTCCTGTCTAGCCCAGTACCTTACTCATATGCTCTATACAGGAAAATGAATTTTTGTTAATACAACTGATTCCGTGTTAATAGTAAAATGTTACAAAGGTTATACAATTATAGGCATTAATGCTTGCCTTTCAGTAGTATCTAGAAATAGGTAGGGTAAAACTGCCACATACCTACACAAAAGATGATTTGTATCACTTATCAAATGGTATTTGATATTAATGCAGCCTAAAAGTATATTAGCTTTTGGGGCAATACAGTTATCAAATTATATTTGATAATTGATATACAGATCAAATAGCAATTGTATTTGATACACAGTTGATTATTTGTATATCAATTCAGGGACTATTCTGAAAATAAGTAGTCTACCTTTCATCTCCTTCTTAGTTTTTTCATTTCCCTTTTAAATGTCAAATAAAAAGAGAAGTCATAAGCATAGTTTCCCTTGACATTAAAGATTATAGAAAATCAATACAATAAGGGAAGTAAGATTTTCAGATTTAGTTGCTTTCTAGAAAACTTTTTTTTTTTTTTTTTTGAGACGGAGTCTCACTCTGTCACCCAGGCTGGAGTGCAGCGGTGCAATCTCGGCTCACTGCAACCTCCACCTCCTGAGTTCAAGTGATTCTCCTGCCTCAGCTTCCCCAGTAGCTGGGACTATAGGTGTGTACCACCATGCCCAGCTAACAACTTTTTTTTTTTTTTTTTTTTTAAGTAGAGACAGGGTTTTACCATGTGTTGGCCAGTCTGGTCTCAAACTCCTGACCTCAGGTGATCCACTCTCCTTGGCCTCCCAAAGTGCTGGGATTACAGACGTGAGCCACCACACCCACCCTTACGAAACATATTTAATGCACTCTATATTTTGAGACTCGGGTAATAAGTATTATCACCACAGAAAGTAACAAACACTAAATCATGAGCTAGGCACTATGCTAAGTGCTTTTCATTCATTCTTGTTTAGTCATTACAACTCTATGAAGCAGGAACAGTTATTACCACCATTTAATTGTTTAAGGAAACTGAGGTTTGGAAACGTTAAGTAACAAGGTCACATAGCTACAAGGAGGTGAACAAGTTTTATTTGAAGTTATGTTTATTCATTTATATATGGTCTGTGACTGCTTTTCAGCTACAATGGTAGAAAAGTAGTTGTAAGAGAGACTATATGGCTCCCAGAGCCTAAAAATAATTACTACTTGGCCCTTTACAGAAAATGTTAGGTGACCCTCTAGTCTAAACCATTATGAATACTGCCTCAATACTCTGACATTTGTATAAGTGCCAAAATACCCTTTATTCAAACATCTTCAAAGGTCTAATAGACAAATTCCTCAAGTGATAATTCAGAGTTCTTCACAAGATAGGCACTGACTTATCACAAAAGCACTAACAAGCTTATCTTACTATGTTCCAACTCTACTTTCTGTCCTGACATTCCAAACCTGCTATACACCTTCCTCCCTCTACAACCTCATTAATACAGTTTTCTTTCTCATTCTTATCCTTGCTTATGAAACTCCAACCTAGTCTTCAAAATCTATTTCATATGCTATCTTGTTTCTTGGTCCCTTTTCTTATTCCCCTCCCTCACTTCCATCTCCTGCTGAATGAACTCCTTTCTTCCTTTTAACTTTCACAATAATTTGTTCCTTTCTTGCAGCTCTTATAGTATGGTTTTCTATTTTACCTTTTCTATACTCAGAAAATGTTGAACACACCCTATTGTATGTCAGCACCTCATGGCTAGGCTCTGGGGATAAATAACACATAGTTCTTACACTCAAACTGTAATATTTTATCCTGCATATTGGATTATAAGAATTTACCAGGGAAAACAAGTCCTGTTTATCTTTAAATGCGCTCAATAAATATTGGTGTATTTTAACAGCAAATTTATTAATGTTGTAAATGATTCTCCAGATTATGCTTTAAATTTTTCTTTAAATCCCTTAATTTGGTGACTTGTTCTTTTAGAAGAACTGTTTATCTGTTCAGTCCCTGTAATTAGAAACCTGAAGAAAGAAAGAAAACTGTAGTAGGATGATTAACAACTTCTTTCATTTTAGCGTGTCTGTAAAATACAACTAATGAATGTTTTTCTGTTAAGTTAATTTGGAGTTTATCCTGAGTTTATTAAGGGTTAGCATCCTGAAGTGTATTGCAACATACTTAAAATGATTATTTCATAATATTAGAATTGTTTCCAAATTGTATGTTACTTATTCTAAACTCTCCCGTTGATAGGATACTGAGATCTAGAGAAGTTAACAAAACAAGCACTAGATTAATCACATAGCTCCTAACTGACAGTACCTAACCTTCTAGATTCCAAGTCTCATGGTTTTTCTGATTCTGTGATGCTAGATCTTAAAAAATAATAATCTAGATCTACACTAACCAGTATGGTAGCCACTCGCCATATGTGATTTTTGCTCTTGATAATGTGTTTAATTCAAATTTAGATGTGCTGTAAGTGTAAAATGCACACTGGATTTCGAAGACTTAGTATGAAAACAAAATATCTCGATTTTTATTACATGTCGAAGTGACAATATTCTAAATACTGGACTAAGTAATGTTATTAAAATTAATTTTACATATTTACTTTTATTTCTTTAACTTGCCTACTAGAAACTTATGTATGGCTCATATTTCTATTGAACAGCACTGATGTATTTAGCAGTATACAGGAGATACATTATATATATATATATATATATATATGTATATATATTCTATGTAAATAATTCATTGAATAATTCCTATAGTAAATATGAGAAACAAGAAAATCATGTCCAACTTGGAAAAATTCAAATGTTATATTTCTTAAGAAATACAGTTCTGTTCTTCAGGTACTCTTACCTAGAATGAATCAAGGATATGTAGAAACTCTTATGTTACTTATAAAATAATACAGAGATACCATAGTGTCTCTGTAGTACCTCTAGAGTATACTATAATATCTCTATACTATATAGATATATGTATTAGATATAGTGAACTCCAAGTTTCTCTTCAAAGAATCAGTATGTCAGTATGTTCAGTTCTTTGTCCTCCATTTTAAAGTTTAACTTCCTTGTAGTTCAGTAAACCAACCTTTTCCACCAGTTCTAATCAGTAGTTCACATCTGTTCCGCCAGTCCCCTGCTTCATCCTGACTCATCCTGGTCACCTGCTCCAGTCACCTGCCTTGACCTAGGTCACTCCTAGCTACCTGCTCTGACCTGTCCCATAACCATCCTTCTTGCCAAACTACCCACCCTGCCACTCTGGCTCATACCCCTGCTCCCCTTAAAATAGCCAATCGGAATTAGACTAGACT
Source organism: Cacajao melanocephalus (assembly GCA_963573385.1). NCBI lineage: Eukaryota > Metazoa > Chordata > Mammalia > Primates > Pitheciidae > Cacajao > Cacajao melanocephalus. Next base: position 11,592 of record CAUYLG010049609.1, read on the forward strand.
GTGTGGTCTAACCCTAACCAGCAGGGGAACAACACAGCAGTAGGGCTACCTCCTTCAGGAATAAGAACCCCTTCCCCCACCTTGTCCAGGTGTGTGCTTGCCATTGTTCCATCTGTGAGCTGCACTCTTCTATAGAAATAAATGCCTTGCTGAGGAAATTTCTGTTCGAGTGCTACTTCTTTTGTGGCACTGAAAATTTACATGTAACATATGGAATAGACTATAGAGTTTGTCTAAACTATATACCGTATTGTATATAATCTATATATTATCTAGATAGTATCTGTGTTGATATATATACTGTATATACTCTATATAGTATACTCTAGAGATGCTATAGGTTTCTATAGTATCTTTATAGTAAAGATAATAGGGAAGGATAATAATATAGGGATGTACTATATACCTATAGTATCTCTATATTATTTTGTTATTATAAGTACCAAAGGTCCGCCTTTAATCATATTTTCAGTTCTTAACCAAATAAGGTATTAATGCAGGCTCATCTTCTTATATAAAAATGCTCTCATTTTTGAGACAAAAAGAAGTTCTTTTTCTCCTGCTATTGATAATGTCTGCAGCTGTTCCCTCAGCTTATCTTTTTGCATAGCTCTCTCTTCTTTACCTCGCGTCTTACGGAAGGCTGGTGTTCTGAAATTGGGGAGTGGAGAAGAAAAGACTGAATGCTCCTTATGACTTATTTTTCTCCTTTTCCCCCTACCCCACCCCCAAAGATACTGACACACAAAGCATATATAAATACTCCTGTGTATTTTAGCCTTAACCTTAGGGCCTCATCCGAAACATCTTCCCTTAAGCTTAGCATAGGAACTTCTATAGGAACTCTTTAATGATAATGTTTCTTTGTAAAGAGGGAAAAAGAATATCTGGGGTTTCCTCTGAAATGTAGATGAGCCTTATTTCAGTTCTTTGTGTACTAAAAAGACCCACCTTTCTCACCCATGTGGCTTTTGTCTTTCCTTGTGTTATGTAATAAGTGATGGGGTAGAAGGATGGGGGGAGGAGGTAGCTACATCATGGAGAGAGGAGGTGGAAGACAGCTGTGGAAAATTTGAATGGTGGAAGACTAGCCTCTACTACCATTTACATGCTAATGAAAACCAGAAATGGCCTTTTTTCCCCGTTTGATCTGATTTGAAACTTTGTGACTTTTCTCTAGTATGTCATTTTACCCCCTGTGTTTTTCTCATTGTTGTTAGCTATAAAAACTCTTTGAAATTCTCAAAATAAAGGAAGGTTTCTTTCAGGAACGGGAGGACAGAGGACAAGCTGTGAAACTGCATTCTGTTGATAGTGGGTCTATTGGGGTGGAAAACCCGCCTCTGTAGTAACAGAAGGTAGAAGCAGGGAAGGAAAGCAGACAAGCCTGGCCCTGGATCCAGGAAAAATAAAGAAATAAATAATTGGAGATGCAGCTTAGTATTTAGAATTATCCCAGAAGTGAACAACATCATCAGTAAGGTCTGGGCTTCCACCTAACTTAACCTCTTATGAGGGTCTCAACCTCTCATCCATATATCTGTTAAAAAAAATAACTTTCAAAATGAAGGCAAGAATCATGACTTTCATGTAGGTATAAAATGTAAGTAAAAGAATTTATTTTACTCATATAAGGGAACAAGGTGGATATTATAACTAGTTCAAGGTAAAAGTCAAAACAGCACTGATTGGTGTGCAGTAAAGAAATGTTGTAGTCCATTGCAAATAGAGACAAAATTGGGTTTTGGTGGGAGAAGCCTATTAAGTAGAACACAGGACAGAAATTACTTATGTATCAACTGGTGTACATCCTAAAAAGAGTTGCCAAGTAGCTGAAAGATAAGGAATTGATCTAAAATCTGATAACCTGGAAGGGAAAAGATGTGCTAGAGACAATGCATAGCTTTCCATTGAAACAAAGTTTTTTTTCTATTTCTTCTCCTTTTTGATTAGGAAATAATCTCAGTGAGAGATTATTTCTAATCACAAAATAAGATTGGTATCATATTTAGCCTTATTATTTACATAGGAGTGGCAAGAGTGTTAATTTGCCATATACGCTTTCTTGTTTGCTTTGGTGAAAGTTTTTATGAGGAATCTCTGATTGGACTTTTAAGTCTCTTGAGCTAGAAAACCAAGCCAAGAACTTGCCACTAGATTTGGGCAAATTCCTCCTTTCTCAAGATCCCCAAAATATCCTGAGTTCTTGCTGTTGTAAGGCTGGAAATCCTATAAGCCAAGTGCCAGCCCACTTTTCCTGGAAGGACTTTGTAAGCATTGGCTCCATAAAGTCAGTTTTTAGTTTCTTCAAAGTGACTTGTTCATCAGAGTAAATGAGCCTCATTCTCGAATATGTAATTCCACGTAAGGCCTTGGTTGTATAACCAATGTTTCCAATTAAATCCTTGTAAAAAAGGAGGACATACTGTTATTGGACATATGCAAATAGCTATACTGTCATGAAAATAAGAATAAGAATTAGAGTTTTGAATTCTGGAGGGGTAACAGAATGAGATATTATTTACAAATATTTCATTTCAGTTTACAAAACAAACTCTGCTAAATTGTAATGAGTTATAGATACCATAGAGGAAAGAGAAAGGGCTTTTTTATATGTACAAAAAATACATTAAAACGATAAAATTCCAAACATAAAATTAAAATCATTCATTTCTTCAGTCCTATATAATTATTATTTGTTCTACTTGATCATAAATGTATCCGCTTCTTGACTAGAGCTCTGGATATCCTGACTCAGTCTACTTGTATGGTTTTAAAATTGTTTAAGTGATGGCATCAAAAACCTGTACCCTCAAAGCACCTGGCATGGGCCTTTTCCATGGCATTCTGAAACAATTCTTCTTTGTTAAAGATAAAAGCATTCTATCCTGTAACTGATTGCAAGAGCTTGCCAGGAAGCATCAGAGTAAAACAAAAAATAAAAACTATTTGTAGATTATAAAGACTTAAAATGGCTGTAGTTAACATTACTGGTAAGATTTTTTTTTTCCTTTTTCCTTTTTTTTTTTTTTTTCCCGAGACAGAGTCTTAACTCTGTTGCCCAGGCTGGAGTGCGGTGGTGCGATCTCGGCTCACTGCAACCTCTGCCTCCCAGGTTCAAGCAATTCTCCTGCCTCAGGCTCCCAAGTAGTTGGGACTACAGGCTCCTGCCACCATGCCCAGCTAATACTTTGTATTTTAGTAGAGACGGAGTTTCGCTATGTTGGCCAGGCTGGTCTCAAACTCCTGACCTCAGCCTTCCAAAGTGCTGGGATTACAGGTGTGAGCCAACATGCCTGGCCCATTACTGGTAATTTTCAAAAGTGAAATATATGGTTAAGAGTTCATGACAAGAATAATGCAACTTAATCCACAAAAGTTTTCAGCAAAAAGCCTATTTTCAAAGACAGTAAATATTCATCTGATTTATAAAAATGAATGAACATACCCCTTTTGTGGATTAAAAAAATTTTGAGATATGGCATAATAAAACTGAAACATAATATACCATGAATAACTTGACATATACTAAAAATATACCAAAAATACCAAGCAAAAAGATTAAGTCTGAAGTATGTCCTAAAAATCTATGTATTAATAAAACTCAGATAAATGACATGGATTTCCAGTTGACATTTACTGGCCTAGAAGATGCAAGATTTAAACTACAGAAGATGTGACCAAGTTAAATTTTTTTTCCCCCCCAAGACAGAGTTTCACTCTTGTTGCCCACCCTGGAGTGCAATGACGTGATCTCGACTCACTGCAACCTCCGCCTCCTGGGTCCAGGCAATTCTCCTGCCTCAGCCTCCCAAGTAGCTGGGATTACAGGCGTGCACCACCAACCCAGGTAATTTTTTCATTTTTAGTAGAGTTGGGGTTTTACCATGTTGGTCAGGCTGGTCTCAAACTCCTGACCTCAGGTGATCTACCCGCCCCAGCCTCCCAAAGTGCTGGGATTATAGGCATGAGCCACTGCGTCCGGCCAATATTTTTTAAAATAACTGAAGTTACAACTGATAAACCATACTATAATTATCTATTTTCAGGTAAAGCAGTATGAGGTAAATGAAACATCATGAGCAGTGAAGGCACTGATAATTCTCTAGGAACTTACATATAGCATACAATTTTGGTTCATAAAACTTTACCCATGAAATTTAACCTCTGGATGGCTAAGCATCTTTTCTGGATTGACAAGTTTTCTCATAGTTGACAACTTTTCCCAAGTAGCTCATTAATAATAGCATATAAAATAAACCTAATTGTTTCTAGCACCTCTCTTTTCACAAAATGAAAGAATATATCTTTGTGATTTTCCAGAGGCCCTGTAGGGAATCTCAAAGATAATTCTAGGTAAAAGTTTTGTTTTATTTTACATTTAGGATTCAGTTGTAGGAAGATAAAAATCAAAAGTTGTCAGGAGATGTGAACAGTTAGGATAGATGTAGAATCACAGGTACCTGAGAAATGATATGTGGCCGCTCATTGCAAAGTCACAATAAAACTTAAACATAGAAGGTAATATGATGGTAAAGAACCTTAGCTCTTACCATTCTGTTTCTTTCTGGCACAATCAGTCACTTTACTTGAGAACATAACTATTCTCTTTTTCTCTTAATAAACAAAAACACGTCTCATAACCTTGCATGCAGAGTTTTACCTCTCTGCCACCATTGCTCCTATTCAGGTTTCATTTATGTATATTAATTATATCTTATCTTTTAACCAAAGTGACTTTGATTCCGTAGAGAAACTGGAAGATGGATAATTGAAAATGGTTATACATCAGCATTTTAGTAGACTACCAGAGCTCATAAATATACATAAAAACTTTTCTATACCTATATGCATTCCTTATACCGCAACTTCTCCAGGTGGCAAAAATGAACATGTTCATTAACCAACCCAGAGATACAGCTTCTCTGTAGCATATGGAAATAAGCAGCAGGAGTATATAAATTTAAAATTTTGCTTAATCATCATAGTGGAGAAAACTCATCACTAGGTTTGTGGCTGAGTCTCCTACAGTATTTTCCTATAATAAAAGACAGTTAAAACTAGAAAAGTACACATTTATTTAATGTAAGTTTTATGTGTACAGGAGCCTTTAGAAATGAAGACCCAAAGAAACAGGAATACTTGTGCATTTTATGGTAAATTTTAAGAAAAAGTACATTGTTGTGCAGAAGTATGATTGGATAAAGAAGGTATGATCAAATGGTAATAAGCTAGAGAGAACTTAGCCAGGCTTGTTTGTTCAGATTCTTCTCTTGTGTTCATCCCTCTGTAATATTCCTTGCCACTGAGTTACAGGGCACATGAATGTCTTATGACTTCTTTCACGGGAAGGCCAGATAAGTATTTTATGGTCTACCTCAAGGTAGAAGGGTGGGAAGAGGTCAGAGTGGCCTTTAGTTCTTCAAATGCCAAGGTGCCATTTTTTTTTTGGGTAGCATGTCCTGAACCCCATCATTATCAATGGAATAGTATTCTGTCTTACTTAGAAGAGATCTAGGGTTCACAATTAATTGATCACTACTAGTTATAGATTTCTTTATTCCCTTTCCACCCCCATTGCTTGACTTGACTAACCTTAAAAAATAATTTAAAAAAATAAGTAAGTAAAAGATCTGGATATCTAATAAATATCTATTAGTTACCTGACAATCCTGGAAATTAATTTGGAAGGTTACATATTATAAAACATAATTATTGTTGAAATACAGTTGTCAATAATGAATCAATTTGATTAATCATAAGTTTACATTTTTCACAATTAAACATTAAGTAATTCTGAATTTTGATCAGTAAACGTGTATAGCTTTAAAAAAAAAACATACGCAAGTGGAATAAAAGTCTGTGTTTGTATATTTAACACTGATAAACTAGAGAAAACCTTGCTGTTTTTATTAAACCAAATTATTAGTCTTGTTTGTGAAAGATTTACCTACACGATACAAGCTTGAATTCTCAAAATGTTTGTTAGTTGCTCTAAGAGTATTTTTTAAGTCTAGCACACTGGAAGTATTAGAATTCCATTTTCTTCTTCTCTGAAAATTTTAAGATTATCCAATTTATATAATCACTTATTTTTCTCTATAAGCTAATCAGAACAGAGTTCCTTAAGAAGACTTTATAATCTAATTCAGTAATGCCACCTGAAGGTAAAAAAGCCTTATCTACACATGCAATGAGAAGTAAAGACTTTTCTCTATGCCGTCATTGATAGACATACAGTCACACAGAGAGTTTATAACTTCAGTTCTAAACTCAGCCATGAGTTAATAATATAAAATTATGAAATTTACTGGTCCATACCAAAGAGCTTTTCTTTTCCGAGTACAAATTCTTAATTGATTTGAGTCCAAAATAGAATAGATTAACAAACTAGATTCTTCATTTTTTTCCTACCCAACAAAGAATAGACCTCTATAAACCATTAACATTTACAGGAATCATCAGATAGTCGGATTGCAAAACCAATTCCACAGATTAGTAGAGAGCAAAATTAAAATTAGAAAAACCAAAGTCAGCAATGTCCTCTTGCTGCTTTGGATTCACCTTTTAGAGCCAAAAGGAGGTATGCAGCCTTAAGCATAAGGTGCACCATTTTTTGGGTGAAGAAATTTGCCTGCCTTTGGTTGATAAATCTGTTTGACATCTTAGGGAGAACTCCAAAACTGTTAAAAGAAATTGTCCAGAAAAAGATACATTGACTCTAACATATATATATATGAATTGCATATTTATTTTACTCCTCTGATATAAGGGAGCCAGGCAAATGTTACAGCCAGTTCAAAGGACAAGTCAAACAGCACAGATTTATATAGGGTAAAGAAATATTGAGATGAGTTGCAAATTGAGACAAAACTGGTTTTTCCAGGACTGGGTTGAGAGGGGAGTCAAAGCCATGAGACAGGACAGACTTTATCTATCTGTCTATCTCAATATAGTTGATTCTCCTTATTCACAGTCATGCTCTTTCGTCACTATGAAACACTAAATTAGCAAGAATTCATATTCCTGGGGATATACATGGTTAGGTTCTTGCAGGCCTCTGGTCACATAGTTTGTCATCTGACCAATACATAACTTGTTATATGTGTGTTTTTAAAGACACTTTATTTAATATAGCTAATTCATCAACATTGAACTCACAGCCAACAGCACTATAACTCATGCCTAAACAAAGCTTATCTGAAACACAGATTGGCATATCACAGCTTTCTTGTTTTTAGGAACACTAGATAACATTTCAGCACAATGCTTGGAGACTGTTTTAAACAGTGAAATCACTAAAAAGCAGCACAGAAACGCAAAAAAAAATTGGCACTAAATAGCCCACAAAAAGTATGCTTGTTGACAGTATGAGACCTGAAACAAGAAGGCAGAGCATTATCTTGCTTCACCTCATTTGTAACCCTAATCCTGTAACACACATTTCAGGGCTCAAATTTTTTGGCATTCTCCACATGTCACAGATGTCCACAGAAGCACCATGGATATTGATTTAGGGGTCAAAAGTAAATTTTAGTGAATACGTGAATTCACAAATACAGAATCTGCAAATGATGATTATTTGTACTACAACCTAACAAAATTTTTTTTTTCCTACATAGCTTTTTCCTCTCAATTTCTAATCCCAGGTCCTGTCTGTGGCTAGGAAGATACCACTAAGGCAAGAGCAAAAGAGAGAGCATGAGAGAGAATTACATGTGGTGGCTTACTGACATCCTGGTTTCTTAGAGGTTAAATAAGATTCTGAGAATCCCTATGCGTAGCTTGCAAATCTCTGGGAGTAGTTTTTGGCTATTATTTGTAGTTTTTTTTCTCCAGAAAAATGTGTTCCAAATTTCTGATGACTGATTTTCAGATGTACTTTTGGAACACAAAAGCTGGTGTAATGGATTACTATCTTGGCGTGTTTTGTGGCAAATGCGGAATAGTTCCAACTACGGCTTTAAAAATAATAGTAATATTATATAGCAAGTATATTATTTGAAAAGGTAAAATTTCAGGGGGACATTGACTATTACATCAAAGTGGTATTTTGGGGTTCTTAGAGAGGTGGCACAGCTATAGCAGGTGTAGGGTATTACTAATCTAACAAATATCTCAGGTGCCTCATGTTTTCACCTTATTTGCTTGTTTAAATCACTTTATGTAAATTTCATGGAAAGACTTGCTTTGCCAGTATATCCAGAACCACTGTTATTTCTCCATGGTAATTTCTAAAGAAGATCCAGGATACGTTATTATTCTGAACCATTTACACCCTACCCCACCCCACCCTGATTTATATACCTAATTGGTAATTTCAAAGTAAAGAGAGTTTTTTAAAGTGAAATTTCCAAAAAGCTTTTTTTTTCTCCTCCTTAAAATTGTATGTTAGAGTTATGCTTTGCTTTCAGCCAGATATAATGTGGAGCCTAGTGAAGAATCTTGAAACCTTCCAAGTACCAGTGTACCTTGCTTTGGCCGCCCAAAGCTTTGCTCTTCTGATCCCATGCTTCAGTTGGAAGTTACATCAGTTTGTGCCAAATTACATGGTAGTTCTTGTTCTGTGCACAAATGGAGAGTAGGATAAATCATTTAGCTCTTCAATTCCAAACTCATGTCAGGGTTTGAGATTAGGTTATTAGAGAAGAAAGACCTTTCACAGGATGTTAATCAAGGTTACTTGAGGTAAAACATTTCACAAGCAATAAAAGAACTGATGGATGTTTGTATTTTTGTATTGCTGAACCATAAATGAAATGATTCTGTATAAAAATGAATGGAGTTAATTCTATTTTTCTGTCTCTTATGTGGAATTCGTAATTGTGGTCTGGTTTTGTTCAGAGGTTGGGTTTTTTTGGCATTTGAAAAGATTTTATCATTTATATCATAGGGAATACAATATTCCAAACACAGTGTAGAGACCTACAAAATAAACTGGCATATTTCAGAAAAAGAAATTGGGCATAGGATGTTAAAGATCACATTTTAAGTTTACTATAGCATTTTCCAAAGGTACTTCTCTGATACTAGGGCTTAAAGTTCAAAATATTTTTGTGAAAGTGTTTCAGTATGTGAAACAGCAAAGGGAGTCAGCTTGTCATCATTTAGGTGCTGGTAGTTGGGTTTGTGGCAAATCTGTGCCATATGGCTACTCTCCTCTAGGGAGTGAGGGCAGCACTAGGAGCTCTACCCATCCCTGGGGCAGCTGCCTTGGACTCTGTTGCTTTGATCTTCTGTTGCACAGCTGAGAAGAGCAAGGGCTAGTTTTCAGTGCCCTGATAGGACAACATATGGGACCACTGTGATTGTAGACTACACCTTCATTTTATATAAGCATTCTTCAGAAAGTGCAAGTGTTTTCACTTCCATGTTCCCATTCAGAAAAACAAGTTTGGGCTCTTTCTTTAAAAAAAAAAATTAGAGTTAAAAAAAGATACCCTTATAGAATTTAAAACATTTAATGTCTGTATTTCTTGCAAGATACTCTTTCTTTTTAGGAGCAAGTTTCAAATGGGAAGTAGAAAAGATGAGTATAATTAATCTAACTTACCCATTCTTAAGCACACATGCTTAATGTCCTTTCAAGTGTTGTTATTCTTAGAGTCTTATCTTTTTAGCTCAACCTCACTGTTTACTCAGGTAACCTTTATATTCGAGTATAGTGGTACCAGTAAATTTGTTTATCCGGGCACTGTAAGATAAATATTTTAGAGGAAGATGCTTGGAAATGTGATCAGATTCTTAACAGTATCTCAAAAAACAGCAAATTTTTATTATGATGACAGCCCTACATAGTAGAAAAGTTCTCTGAATAATGAAAATCCAAAGGGATTCTGATTTTAGTTTCAATCTCTATTGTGAATTGTCATTGGACTTCCTCAAACACTCCTTTGCGTTTACTTAGAGAAGCACAGTTGCGTGTACAACTTTAGAAACAAAGTTGTTTGCCACAGAAAAATGGAAAGATAATAAATTTTTTGCCTTACACATTCTAACAATCATGAGTGGCCAGTGGTAATTATATAGAGATGGATCCTATTAGCAAATGCAGGCTTCTTCTATGTATATTTTTATTTGTTTTTCACAGGGTGCTTTGACCATCCACATTCCAATCCCTGTCATGATACTTCTATTTATTGTTGTTATCACCATCAACAGCAACTGTAATCTGGCTCACAATTCCCAGGAGCCAGCTCACTCCTTAGCTATCAGGAGAAAACCCAAACCAGTTGTTCTTTTATGTGTATAAAACTTCATTCTTCTCACATTGCAGTGACCCTGACCGCATTTTGAAACTTCATAACCAGAATAGATAATAGATCTGTGTTGGAGATCTGATGTAGTAAAAAGAATTCTCCCTGGCGGCTGAAAGAGTAATTGAGTGAATTAGAGAGTGATTATCAAGTTTATGTTTGTGTGTATAGTACTAGTTCCTAAATATTTGAGTGCTTTCTCATTTCTTCTGTAGTTTCTTTCCTAATGTCTTTATTGATCTGGAGAGTGTGTGTTGGGAGGTAGTGACAGAAGAGAGAACTTAGGTTTTTTACCTATCATTTGGCAAGAAAAGATTATGGAGGTCTTGGGTTAATTTGCCAGCGATCATTATAACCAAATACAGAATCTACACTAGAAACCATTTCCTTCCTCACAATTGTGGGAGAGTATATGTGGAACATAGATTTATTTTCCAGGGATTCTTAGAAGTCTTTTCAACATATTTTTTCAAATAAAAGGAAATGAATGAAATAGATAAAATTTGTAATTGCTGGGTATTTTTAAAGAAATGGCAGTTTTATTAATGAAGTAGGTAGCTGTTAAAATCCATCTGGGTTAAAAATCCTGGCTTTGTCACTTATTAGCCCTGTGACTTTAGGCTGTTTATTTTCTCTGTGCTATATTTTTTCTTATAAGTTAATATAAAATTAAGATATATATAAAATACCTGCCTTACAGCCATGCAACCTATAAACTCCATACATAAAATTTCAATAAAAATATACTTAAAGCACTCAGCAGAGGGCCTAGAGCATACTGCATGGTACACCAGGAGTGCTCTTGCCTCAGCGCCTTTGCAGTTACTGTTCTCTGCCCACTCCTCAGAGAGGGAGGGCTCCCTTGTATACCCCATCTTAAGTGTTTTCTCCTTAGTGCTCATATATAATACACATTTTATAATTTAGGTATTACTATGTTAGCACCTACTGTATACTTACTAACTTTTCTTCCCCTACTAACTTCAAGAAGTTCAGGCAAATTTTCTGTTTTCTTCGCTAGTCTACCTCCACTGTCTAAAAACAGTCTCTGACATGGAATTGGCAATCAATGTTTATTAAATGAATAGCAATGCTTTGTAAATATTGTCGTACCTCCTTTATGAAATTGAATATTTTCTGTAATTATCAACATCATTTGCTTATGGGAAGTGCTTAAGAAGTTTATAATTTTAAAGTTATTATGCTCAGATCACATTGTTAATTTGCTTACCAAAACCCCTTTCTGTAGTTAATAACTAGGTTAGGGCTGGGTACGGTGGCTCACGCCTGTAATCCCAGCACTTTTGGAGGCCAAGGCGGGCGGACCACAAGGTCAAGAGATTGAGACCATCCTGGCCAACATGGTGAAACCCTGTCTCTACTAAAAATACAAAAATTAGCTGGGCGTGGTGGCACGTGCCTGTAGTCACAGCTACTCAGGAGGCTGAGGCAGGACAATCACTTTAACCTGGTGGGCAGAGGCTGCAGTGAGTTGAGATCGTGCCACTGCACTCCAGTCTGGTGACAGAGCAAGACTCTGTCTCAAAAAAAAAAAAAAAACTAAGTTAGATTAGGGCTAGCTATACCCAAAACATCACAAATTCAAATTTAGTGGGCTCTAATGTGATGGAAATTTATATAGAGATGTGTTACTAGGAAGTTGTGAATCAAATTTGAGGACCAAATCATACTTATCATTTATTGAGTGCCTACTGTAAACCACAAGAGATGATACAGCATAATAGGTAAGGCGTAGCCTCCAGAATCTAGCCGTCTGTTTAAATCCTGACTCTGCTGCTTCTTGGCTGAGTGACCTTGTGCTAGTTGCCTAACCTCTCTGAGCCTCAGTTTACTCAGCTGTACAAGGGGAATAATATTACTTCATGTAAAGGTTTTAGTTAAAGTGCCTTTCTCATAGAACTCAATAAGTGATTGTAAATTGGGGTGCTGAGCACTTTACGTGAATTAACTTATGAAGTCCTTATGAAGTACAAGACATGTACTTTAACTCTTGTGACAAGTTTATGAAATACTTTTCTTATGCCCTTTAGTAAGTTTTTTGAAATGGAGATAACTTGTTAATGTACTTACTTTGTAAGTCCAGATTCTATTAGAGTAAGCTATAGCTTTGTAACTTTTTTAAGTGGATAAGAAAGTTCTCAAAACATATTTTTTACTCTGTGAAAGTAAGGTTATACTGAGCAAGTAAATTAATATTTTCTCTCCTGGACTCACTCGGATGTTGCATTTGCTTTCCTGCTTCCCCATTTCCTTATAGTTATTGGACTTTCTTTGGAGATGGAGTTCCAGCAGTTGGGAATGTAATATTATGGATAAAATAGATTAAAAGCTTAATTTAAAACACCATGTTAAATGTTATTATTTTCCTTTGTGTACAGTAGCAGTAGTATACTTCGATGAGTTGAGTCTCATAGGCTTAACTTTTGTGGTAAAACTGAATACTAACTAAGGGACTATTGAGATGTAAACTTTGTGGCAGAAAGTACTATACTCACCAAGATCAAGAAGCTCACTTAATTAGACCATATAATAATCACATTTTGGACATTTTGGACATGACTGCATGATACAGCCATGAATTTGATGTTTCAAGATGACTTATTTGAATAAAGTCCTGAGAGAAAAAGGATAAATTACAGGTGTGGAAAAACGGATTTTATGAAGAAAAGTGAATGTTATAGGGGTTGCCTAGCTTAGGGAATAAAAGAATGGCTTAATTCAGGAGGAGGATGTTGATTTGTTTCCTATATTTTAGGAGAACTGAAGAATCGGACTTAATGCAGAAAATGTAGACATACATGTACCCAGTTTTTTTTACAAAATACTAAAATGGCTTTGGAAGGAAAATAGAATTACTCAGAAGAGAACAGACAGCTTTGATTAGTGGTCCTACTTTTTTAAGCATAAAAATCTCCTGGAATTGATAGTTAAAATGTAGTTTCCTGGGCCCCCAACAGAGATTCTGATCTAGTGGGCCTTTGGTCAGGCCTAACAATTTGCACTGTTTATCGGGTACTCCCATGTGATTCCACCTAGTGCAGATAGCTGTTGAAACAAATGTTGAAAATGTTTTTGAGTTTAATCAGCCTGTCCAAGTCCAGGGGATTGAACCAAGTAACCGCTCATGGTCCACTTCAACTATGTAGTACACACACGCACCCACACACACATGTACATATATATATATATATGTACGTATTTTTCTGTATCCCTTTGGAAGAGCTCCAGACTTGTAAATAAACTAACTTTTAGAAGAATACTGAGATTGGTTATATACTGTTCTTCGCTCTTCATTGCAGCTATTTTAAAAGTCCTATGTTAAACCACAGAGTAATAGAAATTTATACATAATACATCGATATCAGTAATTGAACAAGGAGAAATTGAATCATAGTTTATATATTTAACTAACTTGAGATATGGTAAATCATCTGCCAGCAATCTTTTGGACCCTTTTCTCACAGAGGATTATAAGGGAACAAATACTAAGTATTTATATTTCAGATGTGTTGACATATACTCTTGATGATAAATGAACATTAAGTCATAAAAGCTAGCCTCTGCTTGCTGGGCTCTTCAGGTATCCTTTTTAATTCTGTTTCTGTGGATTTCTTTGTTTTTTTCCCCCAGGATGGAGCTATGATGTTGAAGAGAGGAGAGTTCCAAAACCCAAGTCCAAGTCTTACGGTGCAAACTTTTCTTGGAACAAAAGAACAAGAGTATCCACAAAATAGGTTGACACTGACTATATCTGTGCTTGACTGTGAATAAAGTCAGCTGTGCAGTATTTATAGTCCATGTATAATACATCTCTTAATCTCCTAATAAATTTGACCTTTAAACTACAGATACATCTTGTGGTGTCTATTTTAAATGGTTTTTGATGTTTCAAATTGAACATGTTACAGTTTCCTATATAGAGAGAATATTTGAGGTGATCATACCTCTGGGAAATCTTGGTACTTAGAATCTATTAAAAGGAATGCTTGAAATCAGCTGCAACATTGAAGTTTTATGTTTGCTTTTTATAGCCATTCTTAAGTAAATAATATTATTTATAAATCACCAGCCAACATTATTAGAATGTTGTCTTAGAAGTGGTTTTATCATAGGTAGAGAAGTATACAACACTGGAGTTTTATAAACTTAAACCCCTATCTCTTCGCTAGTAAAGTTCTCTTCTTTTAATTAGAATTTTATCATTTACTAAGATACTTTGAACCTGAATGAATTGCATTTCATAGTAATCTCTGCCCAGAAATCAACACTTCATGATTGTGAGCAGTTCAGGTGAAGATTGTATATTTTTAGGAATCAAGACTCAGAGAAAATAAAAATCAGTTCGTTCATGGAGATTTGTAATATTCACTGGTTTTTTTTTTGAAATATAAGCAGATATATGTTTTTATTGTTTGTTAATCATTTAGGTCACACATTATGAGTTAAACAAACACATGCTTTGTTTGTTTGGCTATTCTATTCAAAAAACACTTTGTATACTAACCCTCATTAATAACCCTATTAGCAGAAACTATTATTTTCCCCATTTTGCAAAGAAAAGATAAAAATCAAGGCTGAAAACGATTAAATAGCCTGCTCAAGGTCGCACAGGTCATGCACTGTGGCTCATGCCTATAATCCCAGCTATGCAGAAGACCGAGGTGGGAGAACACTTGAAGCCAGGAGTTCGAGACCAGCTTGAGCAACAGAGCAAGACTCCATCTCTAAAAATATATAAATAAATAATTTTGAAAATAAATAAATTAGCCTGGCATAGTGGCATTCATGTGTAGTCAGCTACTTTGAAGGCTGAGGCAGGAGGATCACCTCAGCTCAGGAGGTCAAGGCTGTAGTGAGCTATCATCATGCCACTGCACTCCAGCCTGAGCAGTAGAGTAAGACCCCATATCTTAAAAAAAAAAAAAAGTTATACAAGTCCAAAATGCCAGATCTGGAACATGAACTCATGTCTGTTTGTCTTCAAGACTCATACTCTTAGTTATTTTTAGTTATGAAAATAATTTAAAATAGCTAATGGAGTTAATGGCAGATGATGTCTTAGGATTTTTAATGTTATTTGATGTTTCAAAAGTTATAAATTAAATACACATTTTCTTAACAACTGCATTTCAGAAAATAGCACATTGACATAGTTTTGGAGAGCATATTGGCAATCTTTTTTCTAAATGTTCACTTCATATTTTATTTAATTTGAAAAATGTACTTCTAGGCAAATATCCTGTGGATATACAGAGGTAAATGTCCAAAGATGTTTATTCTAAAGTTGTTTCTGGTAGCTGAAAAGTTGAAACAATCTAAACATCTATTAAAGGGAAATAGAGTTAAAGAATACGATACAGCTATTTAAAACAACAAAAAAATTAGCTTTTTGGAATGAAGTTCAATGTATATTGCTAAGTGAAAAACACCAAGAATAGTAGATAACGTGGGGGTGAGATGAGGAAACAGATGTTTACATGTATGTACCTGGAATATTTTAGAGAAGATATATAAGAAATTCTTAATGGTGACTTTAGTGGATACCATTGGTTGTGGAAAAGGTGGAGGTCTTTTACATTTATTTCAGCTTTTAATACACTGGTTACATTATTACCATACACATGTATGGTAATATATATTTGCATAATTATATACATATACACACACATGAAGAAGGCCCACTGCATTTCATATGTTGGCCATCTTATCTTTACCTGACTAATACACATTTTAATAACTACTATTTTAGAATTTTATTTCAGATGAAAGGTACACTTTAAGAAATAAACCTGTTAAGAAGTTACCCAGTTTTGCTGGACCCCTTCCTTACACCATATACAAAAATTACTCAAGATGGGTCAAAGACTTAAGTGTAAAACCCAAAACTATAAATACCCTAGGCAACACCATTCAGGACATGGGCAGGGGCAAATATTTCATGACAAAAATGCCAAAAACCAATGGCAACTAAAGCAAAAATGGACAAATGGGAAATAATTAAACAGCTGCACAGCAAAAGAAACTATCATCAGAGTAAAATAACCTACAGAATAAGAAAAATTTTGCAATTAATCCATCTGACAAAGGACTAAATATCCAGAGTCTACAAGAAACTTGAATTTATAAGAAAAACGCCCATTAAAAAGTGGGCAAAGGATAAGAACAGACACTTCTCAAAAGATGATATATATGCAGCCAACAAGCATGAAAAAAGTGTTCATGGATCAGAAATTTAACAAATTGCCTGAAAAGAAATTCAAAGTTATTATCTTAAGGAAACTTAGCAAGATATAGGAGAGTACAGATAAACAATTCACTGAAATCTGGAAAATAATTTATGACCTGAATGAGAAATTTAACAAAAAGATATCACTAAAAAGAACCAAATAGAAATCTTGGAGCAGAAGAATTTAATTAATTAGATTAAAATAAAATTGAGAGCTTCAACAGCAGAGTAGATCAAGCAGAAAGAATCTGTGCACTTCAAGACAGATCTTTTGAAATGAGTCAGAAAGGACAAAAATGAGAAGAGTGAAAACAGCCTATCAGATGGATATTATTAAGCAAACATCCACATTATGAGAGTTTCAGAGAAAAGGAACAAAAAAGGGGACAGAAAGCTTATTTGATAAAATAATTGCTGAAAACTTCCCAAATCTTTGGAGAGATATGAACATTTAATTCCATGAAGCTCAAAAGTCCCCAAAAAGACTGAACCCAAAGAAGTCCTCCCCAAGACACATTATACTCAAACTGTCAAAAGTCAGAATTTTAAAAGCAGCAAGAGAATAGTGTCAAGTCACATGTAAGGGAATCTCCATTAGACTCTCAGTGGATTTCTCAGCCAAAACCTGTGGGCCAAGAGAGAACTGAATGATATATTCAAAGTGGTAAATTAAAAAGAAAAAAAAAACCCTGCTAGCCAAGAATAGTATACTCACCAAATATGTAATTTGGAAATGAAGGATAAATAGTCTCTTACAGACAAGAAAAAGCTAAGACAATTTATTGCCACTAGACCCACATTACAGGAAATGCTTAACAGAGTTCTCCAAGTGAAAAGATGATAATCATGATCATGAATAAATATGAAAGTGTAAAACTAGTATTGATAAATAGTCAAACCCAGAATATTCCAATATTATAATGGTGGTGTGTAAATCATACATAACTTTAGTATGAAGGTCAAAAGTTAAAATAGTCAAAGGTAACTAAAGTTAAAATAATTTGTCAAGGAACACACAATATAAAGAGATGTAACTTGTGACATCAAAAGACCACAAGAGAGGGAGAAAGGAACAAAAGACCTACAAAACAACCAGTAACAGTGATACAGTTTAAATATATGACCCTGTCAAATCTCATGTTGAATTATAATTCCCAATGTTGGATGTGGGATGGCTTGGTGCTGTCCTTGCAGTAGTGAGTTCTTATGAGATCTGGTTGTTGTAAAATGTGGCAGCTCCTCTCCCCAACTCTCTCTTGTGTTCACCACATGACATGCTCACTCCCGCTTCTCCATCTGCCATGAGTAAAATCTCCCTAAGGCCTCCTCAGAAGCCGAGCAGATGCCAGAGACATGCTTCCTGTACAGCCTGCAGAAGTGTGAGCCAATTAAACCTCTTTTCTTTATAAATTACCTAGTATTTAGTGTTCCTTTATGGCAATGCAAGAATGGACTAATACAAATGGGAAGTTGTTACTTAATAATAATCTTGGGTGTAAAGGGATTAAATTCTCCAACCAAAAGATATACAGTGACTAAATGGATTAAAAGAAAAACAAGATCCAGCTATATGCTGTCTACAAGAGACACACATAAGCTTTAAGGACACACATAAGCTGAATGTGAAAGGATAAAGGAAGATACTCCATGCAGCTAGTAACCAAAAGAGAACAGGGGTGGCTATACTTATAATGTGATAAAAATAGACTCTAAGTCAAAAACTGTCATGAGAAAACGTCATTATTTAATGGTAAAGGGATCAGATTATCAAGTGGAAATAGGCATTGTAAATATATATGCACCCAACACTGGAGCACCTAAATATATAAAACAAATATTAATGAACTTGAAGGGAGAAATAGGTAGCATACAATAATAGGAGGTTTTAATGCCCTACTTTAAACAATTGACAGATGAGCCAAACAGAAAATTAATAAGGAAATACAGGATTTGAATTGTACTTTTGGCCAAACAGACCTAACAGACACATATACAGAACTTGCCATCTAACAGCAGCAGAATATGCATTTTCTTTCTCCAGTGCACATGGAACATTCCCAGGATAGAGTATATGTTAGGCCACAATGCAGTCTTAACAAATTTAAGATTAAAATCATGTCTAGTATTATTTCAGACCATAGTGTTATGTTAGTGAAAATTCATAAGAGGAATCTTGGAAAATTCACAAATACGAGGATATTAAACAAGATGTTCCTGAAAAAACAATAGGTCAAAAAAAAATTTTTAAAGTACACGGAGACAAACAACAATGGAAACACAACATACCAAAACCTGTGGAATACAATAAAACCAGTTGTATAGCAATAAACGTCTGTATTAAAGTCTATAATAATAAACTCCTAAATTAGATCCAAAAAAATAGTCTATTATTATACCTCAAGAACCTAGAAAAAGAATAACTAAACTCAAATTTAGCAAAAGGAAGGAAATAAAAATCAGAACAGAAATAAGTCAAATAGAGAACAGAAAAGCCATAGAAAGAATAAAACTGTTTTTTGACAAAGTTGACAAACCCTTAGCTAGTCTAAGAAAATCAGAGAGAAGATGCACATAAAATAAAAAATCACATTACAACAGATGCCTCAGAAATAAGAATCACAAGGAACTATTATGAACAATTATATGCCAACAAATTGGATTACCTAGAAGAAATGGATAAATCCCTAGGAAAATAACAACTTACTGAGACTGACACAGAAAGAGAAAGCTTCAACAGGCCAATAAAAAAGTAATTAAAGAAGTCATCAAAAATCTCCCAACAGCTGGATGCGGTGGCTTATGCTTGTAATCTCAGCACTTTGGGAGGCTGACACAGGCAGATCACTTGAGGTCAGGAGTTCGAGACCAGCCTGGTCAACATAGTGAAACACTGTCTCTACCAAAAATACAAAAATTAGCTGGGCATGGTGGCACACACTTGTAATCCCAGCTACTCAGAAGGCTGAGGCAGGAGAATTGCTTGAACCTGAGAGATGGAGGTTGCAGTGAGCCAACATCACGCCATTGTACTCCAGCCTGGGTAATAGAGTGAGGCTCTGTCTCAAAAAAGAAAAAAAAACCTCCCAACAAAGAAATGCAAAGTACCAAGTGGCTTTACAGCTGAATTCTACCCAACCTTCAAGGAAAAGTTAATGCCAATACTTTTAAACCTCTTCCAATCATTAGAACAAGAAGAAATACTTCCAACCCTATTTATTGACATACATGAAATCAATATGATACATAACATTAACAGAATGAAAGATAAAACCCAACATGGTCATCTTAATTGATTCAGAAAAAGCATTCTACAAAACCAACATTTTTTCCTGATGAAAACTCTTCAACAGTTTAGGTATAGAAGTTTCTCAACATACTAAAGATTATTTTTGAAAAACCCATTGTTAACATACTCAATGGGAGAAAGTTGAAAGCTTATCAACTAAGATCTAGTATAAGGCAAGTATGCCCACTCTTGCCACTTCTATTCAACATAGTACTGGAAGTACTAGGAAGAGCAGTCAGACAAGAGAAAAAAATAAAAGACATCCAAATCAGAAAGATAAAAGATCTGTATTGGCAGATAACATAATCCTATATGTAATCAACCTCAAAGATTCCATATTCACATACAGAATAACTGTTAGAACTAGTAAATGAATCCAATAAAATTGCAGGATGCAAAAATCAACATATGAAAATAAGTAGCATTTTTTTCTTTTTTTTTTTTCTTTTTCTTTTTTTTTTTGAGACGGTCTCACTCTGTCACCAGACTGGAGTGCAGTGGCGTGACCTCAGTTCACTGCAACCTCCGCCTCCTGGGTTCAAGCAATTCTCCTGCCTCGACCACCCAAGTAGCTGGGACTACAGGTGTGCATCACAAAGCCCAGCTAATTTTTTTGTGTGTTTTTAGTAGAGACGGGGTTTCACCATGTTGGCCAGGATGGTCTTGATCTACTAATCTCATAATCCATCTGCCTCAGCCTCCCAAAGTGCTGGGATTACAGGTGTAAACCACCGTGCCCAGCCAATAAGTAGTATTTTTATACACAAATAGTGACCTAACTGAAAAAGAAATCAAGAAAATAATCTGTAACATCAAAAAAGTTAAAATACCTAAGAACAAATTTAACCAAGGAGATAAAAGAAACTGTACGCTGAAAATTACAAAACATACTGAAAAAGACTGAAGAAGATACAGATGAAAAGATATCCTATACTCATCGATCAGAGAAATAATATTGTGAAAATGTCCAAACTACTCAAAACAATATACAGTCTCAATGTAATCCTTATCAAAATTTCAATGGCATTCTTCATGGAAGAAAGAGCAATCCTAAAATTTGTATAGAATCGGAAAAAATCCTGAATAACCAAAGCAATTCTGAGAAATTAAACAAACTTGAGGCATCACACTTTCTGATTTAAAATTATATCACAAAATCATAGTAATCAAAAATGATACTGACATGAAAACAAACACATAGACCAGCATAACAAAAAAGAGAGCCCAGAAATAAATCCAAACATAATATGGACAAATTTTTGATATGGACACCCAGAGGATAAAAAGGGGAAGGATAGTCTCTTCAACAAATTATGCTGGAAAACTAGACTTCCACATGCAAAAGAATGAAATTGGATCCTTATTTTACACCATACAGAAAATTCAACTCAAAATGGATAATGGACCTAAAAATAAGACCAGAAACTATAAAACTCTTAGGACAGAACGTAAGGGGAATGCTCCTAGACGTTGGCTTTGGCAATAATTTTTTGGATATCACACCGAAAGCTGAGGCGATACAAGTAAAAATAAACAAGACTACAAAAAACTAAAAAGCTTCTGCATCACAAAGGAAACAACAAAATAAAACAGCTTACAAATTGGGAAAAAAAGTATTTGCAAGCCATATATCTGATAAGCAGTTAATGTCCAGAAATTATAAAGAGCAGCTCAAGAGTGGAAAAACAAATAACTCAATTTAGAAATTGGCAAAACACCTTAATAGATAATTCTCCAAAGAATACATTAAAATGCCCAACAGCTATATGAAAAGTTTGTCGACATCATTAATAATTAGGGAAATGAAAATCAGAACCACTGTAAGATTACACCTCATACCCATTAGGATGGCTACTATCAAAAAGTCAAAAGATAACAAATGTTGGCAAGGGCATGGAGAATAGGGAATTCTTGTACACAGTTGATGAGGATATAGATTGGTACAGACATTATGGAAAACAGTACAGAATTTTCTAAAGAAACTAAAAATAGAACTACCATATACCCCAACAGTCCCTCTTCTAGGAATATACCCAAAGGAAGTGAAATCATCACCTCATAAAGATATCAGCACTCCCATGTGTAATATTATTCACAAGAGCCAAGATACAGAAACAATCTAAGTATCCACTGAATATTGAATGAACAAAGAAACTGTCATACATACGTACAACAGATTATTATTCACCCCTAAAAGAGACCAAGATTTTGCCACTTGCCACAACATGGATGAGCCTGGGAACATACTAAGTGAAATAAGTAAGACACAGAAACAAACATACTGCAAGATTTCACATATATGTGGACTCTTGAATATGCATAAATAACAAACCAGTGTTTACCAGGGGCAGGGAATTCAGGGAGGAAATTGAGAGATGTCATTCAGAGGAAAGAAAGTAGCAGATATGCATTTTAAGCTGTTCTTGCCACAAAAACAAACCCCAAATAGTGTAACTATATGAGGTCAAAGACATAATTCACTTCTGTGTAGTAACATTTTCGTTATCTAGGTATATCCCGTAACATCATGTTATATACTTTAAATATATTTCAGTTTTTAGTTAGTTGGAGGTAAACTATTGCTTTCATGTCATTTTCTGTGTTTTTTCCACAATAAAATTAATTTTTTTAATTGCAATAAAATTTAAAAGTTGAATTCATAGGGGCAGAGTACAATGCTGGTTACCAAAGGCTAGTGAAATGTTGGTCAAAGGATACAAAACTTCACTTAGATAGGAGGATTAAGTTGAAGAGATCTATTGTACAACATGGTGACTATAGTTAATAACAATGTGTTATATTCTTGAAAATTACTAAGAATATATTTTAAGTGTTCTCACCACCAAAAAAAAGATAAATATGTGAGGTAATGTATATGTAAATTAGCTTGGTATAGCCATTCCACAATGTGTACATATTTCAAAACATCCCGTTGTACATAATAAATATATATAATTTTAATTAGTCAATTTTAAAAAATCTTAAAAGCTAAAAAAAAAGAAAAAAAAAAGGTTAAATGCAGTAATAAAGTTGGGGCCCTAATCTGATAGGACGTGCCTTTATACGAAGAGGAGGAGAGAGAAATTTTCTTTCTATTCACGATGTGAAGACACAACTTTCTGTAAGCTTGGAGGACAGCCCTAATTAGAACCTGAATCAGTTGGCACATTGATATGGGCCTTCCCAGCCTTTAAATCTGTGAGCAATAAATTTGTGTTGTTTGAAAAAAAAAGTAGTTATTCCACAAATATTTCAAAGATAATAAGTTTAAATTTCAATAACAACCTACTTATATCAGCATACAACAAAGCTATAGAAGTAATCCAACCCTTTGAAACCATTCTTACAGAACTAACAGAACAATTTGTTTGAGGACTGGTTTATATGGCTATGTATTGTTAATTATGTTTAAAATTTTTTTTTTCCAACTTTAAGTTCCAGGATACATGTGCAGGATGTACAGGTTTATTACATAGGCAAACATGTGCCATGGTGGTTTGCTGCACAGATCAACCCGTCACCTAGGTATTAAGCCTAGCATCTATTAGCTATTCTTCCTCATGTTCTCCCTCCTCCTGCCCCCACTGGCAAGCCCCAGTGTGTGTTGTTCCCCGACCATGTGTCGAATACAGCTTCCAGCTTCATCTGTGTCCCTGCAAAGGACATGATCTCATTCTTTTTTATGGCAGAATAGTATTCCATGATGTATATGTACCACATTTTCTTTATCTAGTCTATCCTTGATGGGCATTTGGGTTCATTCCATGTCTTTGCTATTGTGAACAGTGCTGCAATGAACATACATATACATTTATCTTTATAACAGAATGATTTATATTCCTTTAGGTATATACCCAGTAATGAGATTTCTGGGTCAAATGGCATTTCTGCTTCTAGATCTTTAAGGAAACACCACACTGTTTTCCATAATGGTTGGACTAATTTAAAGTCCTGCCAATAGTATGAAAGCATTTCTTTTTCTCTGAAACCTCACCAGCATCTGTTATTTCCTGATTTTTTAATAAGCACCATTCTGGGCAAAAGCTGGAAGCATTCCCTCTGAAAACTGGCACAAGGATGCCCTCTTTCACCATTCCTATTCAACATAGTATTGGAAGTTCTGGCCAGGGCAATCAAGCAAGAAAAAGAAATAAAGGGTATTCAAATAGGAAAAGAGGAAGTCAAATTGTCTCTATTCGCAAACAACATGATTATATATTTAGAAAACCCCATTGTCTTAGCCCAAAATCTCCTTAAGCTGATAAGCAACTTCAGCAAACTCTCAGGATACAAAATCAATGTGCAAAAATTACAAACATTCCTATACACCAATCACAGACAAATAGAGCCAAATCTTGAGTGAATTCCCATTCACAAGTGCTACAGAGAATAAAATACCTAGGAATACAACTAACCCAGGATGTGAAAGACCTCTTCAAGGAGAACTACAAACCACTGCTCAAGGAAATAAGAGAGGACACAAACAAGTGGACAAACATTCCATGCTCATGGTTAGGAAGAATCAGTATCATGAAAATGGCCATACTGCCCAAAGTAATTTATTGATTCAGTGTTATCCCCATCAAGCTACCATTGACTTTCTTCACAGAATTGGAAAATACCACCTTAAGTATAATATGGAACCAAAAAAAGAGCCAGCATAGCCAAGACAATCCTAACGAAAAGAAAGAAAGAAAAAAAAAAAACCCTGGAGGCAGGCATTACACTACTTGGCTTTATACTACAATATGCTACAGTAATCAAAACAGCATGGTACTGGTACCAAAACAGATATATAGACAATGGAACAGAACAGAGGCCTAGGAAATAACACCACACGTCTACAACCATCTGATCTTTGACAAACCTGACAAAAACAAGCAATGGGGAAAGGATTCCCTATTTAATAAATGGTGCTGGGAAAACTGGCTAGCCATATGCTAAAAGCCAAAACTGGATCCCTTCCTTACACCTTATACAAAAATTAACTCCAGATGGATTAAAGATTTAAACATAAGACCTAACACCATAAAAACCCTAGAAGAAAACTTAGGCAATACCATCCAGGACATAGGCATGGGCAAGGACTTCATGACTAAAACACCAAAAGCAATGGAAACAAAAGCCAAAATAGACAAATGGGATCTAATTGAACTAAAGAGCTTCTCTACAGTAAAAGACACTTTCATTAGAGTGAGCCAGCAACCAACAGAATGGGAAAAAACTTTTGCAATCTACCTATCTGACAAAGGGCTAATATCCAGAATCTACAAAGAACTGAAAAAAATTTACAAGAAAAAAAAACCCATAAAATAGGGGACTAAGGATATGAACAGACACTTCTCAAAAGAAGACATTTATGCAGCCAGCAAACTTGAAAAAAAGCTCATCATAACTGGTCATTAGAGAAATGCAAATCAAAACCACAATGAGATACCATCTCATGCCACTTAGAATGGCGATCATTAAAAAGCCAAGAATCAACAGATGCTGGAGAGGACATGGAGGAATAGGAATGC
>CAUYLG010049610.1:0-98104 GCA_963573385.1 Cacajao melanocephalus
GTACCAAAACAGACATACAGACCAATGGAACAGAACAGAGGCCTTGGAAGTAATGCCTGTTGGGGGATGGGAGAGCTAGGGGAGCGATAGCAGCGGGTGGGGGATTAGGGAGGGGTAACATTAGGAGATACGTAATGTAGATGTCAGGGGGATGGATGCAGCAAACCACCATGGCATGTGTATACCTATGTAACAATCCTGCATGACCTGCACATGTATCCCAGAGCTTAAAGTATAATAAATAAATAAATAGGATGCTGTCACAATTAGAAACTTTGGCTCTTTGAAAGAAAATAATAGGAAAATGAAAAGACAGGCGGGTGTAGTGGCTCACACCTGTATTCCCAGCATTTCGGGATGCTGAGGCAGTAGGAACACTTGAGCCCAGGAGTTCAGGACGGGCCTGGGCAACATAGCGAGACCTCATCTCCACTAAAAATAAAAAATTAAAGTTAAAAAATTAGCCAGGCATGGTAGCATGTGCCTATCGTCCCATTTACTCAAGAGGCTGAGGTGGGAGGATCATTTGAGCCCAGGAGTTCGAGGTTGCATTTAGCTACAATTATATCATTTCACTCCAGCCTGGGAGACAGCATGAGACCCTGTCTCATGGAAAAAAGAAAAAAGAAAATGAAAAAACAAACCATAGAACGTTATGTACTCTCATACATTGCTGGTGGTAATGTAAAATAGTATGACCACTTTGAAAAACAATTTGACAGCTTCCTATAAAGTTGTTTTTTTTTTTTTTTTTTGGTTGTTGTTGTTGTTGTTTTTTGAAACAGAGTCTTGCTCTGTTGCCCAGGCTGGAGTGCAGTGGATCAATCTTGGCTCACTGCAACCTCTGCTTACTGGATTCAATTGATTCTCCTGCCTCAGCCTCCTGAGTAGCTGAGATTACAGGTGTGTGCCACCATGCCTGGCTAATTTTTGTATTTTTAGTAGAGATGGGGTTTCACCACATTGGTCAGGCTGGTGTCGAACTGCTGACTTCGTGATCCATCTGCCTCAACCTCCCAAAGTGCTGGGATTACAGGCGTGAGCCACTGCACCTGAAAGCTTTCTATAAAGTTTTTAAAAAGCCTTGTCATGCAATGAAGCCATCCCACCTAATTCCAGGCATTTTACCCAAGAGAAATGAAAATCTACATATATTTAAAGATCTTTCTAGGAAGGCTCAAGTCAGTTTTATTCACAATGCCTTCAAACTGGAAACAACCCAGATATCCAACAACAACCTCTGCATCCTCCTTTGCGGTCCTGAGAAGGTGCCTCCCCACCAGCCCCGCTTGGCTGGCTTTAGTCCCTCTACCAGTGTCCAAAGGGACAAACGGCCTGTGGTATATCCATACAATGGAATACAACTCACCAGTGATAAGGAGGGAACTTGATACACACTCTAGTAAATACTTGAAATTTTATGTTGCTTTAGTATTCATTTTGAGTTAACTGTTTCATACTAGAAGCAGGGCTTAGTCACCTTGGATACAGTTTCCAGCTCTCTGCTTCCTCTCATTTTCTAAACACATTCCATCCAGGTATCTGGTCCTATGTAGCCACCTCCTGGTAACTGCCTCCCTACAGGACGTATACATACAACCTACTAGACTCAGCCCACTGTCGCCTACACCCTGTGTCAACTATGCAGATATGCCACAGTGACCACTCCTAAGTCATAAGGTGGCCACACAGGACTCCAGTCTGCTCACTCTAGATGAACCAATTAGAACTCCCCTTGGGAAAACTGCTTTAGTAATGCCCTGGACTCCAACAAAAGCCTCAGACCACGGATCTGTCTCTCTCTGGCTCCCAGCATGATGGTTGTGTACAATGACCCCAAGACCTTCCCGATGGCCCTCATTGTGCCCTCTTCCCCTGTGGATCTGTAAGTAATAGACCATTTCTGTTAGTGCCTGTGTTTCATTCCGTTGCCTACTCTGTGTTGTGCCTGACTGACACGCTCAAACCTTACGATTTCCCTGGTCAGGGCTTTTCCTAGAGAGCAGCTATCTTGGTGGGAATAAACCAGATATAGGTCAGACAAGAACTGCAAGGGCATCTGCCAGGATAGATAAGTCTCCTGGGAGAGGGACATCTGGTCACAAGTCAGCCAGGATACAGAGGTGCCCCATGAAAGGCCCACTGTAAACGCCCACGACCAAATCCCAGGAGTCCTGCCAGGGCAGAGTTGCCCTTTACAGTGACTCTCCAGAGAGGTCTCAAGACCACAGTAGAGGAAACTTACAACACACACACCACATGGGTGACTCTCAGTTGCATATGTTAAGCGAAGAAAGCCAGGCTCAAAAGACCAGGCAGCGAATGGTTCTTGTATACGATTCTGAGAAAGGCAAAGTGCAGTGACAGACATCTGATGAGCAGTTGTCTGGAGACAGGGTCTAGAGGAGGTGAAGGATTTGCTGCAGAAGGGCAGGAGGGTACTTTTGGGAGGAGAGGAAATATGCTTCTCGAACTGAGGAGAGACTAGCATGGTGGGTTCATGTGTCAAAAGTCATGGAACTGAGCCGGGCGTCGTGGCGGCGCCTGTGGTCCCAGCTACTCAGGAGGCTGAGGCGGGAGGAGCGCTGGAGCCCAGAAGGTCAAGGCTGCAGTGAGCCAAGATCGTGCCACTGCACTCCAGCCTGGGCGACAGAGAGACACCCTGTATCTAAAAAATAAAAGTCATAGAACTGTATACTTCCATGAACCGTACTTAAATTTTCTGGTATTTATCGTATGTATATAATATATAATATCTCAATAAACTCGTTGTTTTTGATGTGAGGGTTGCTATGGGACATGGAGGGCGACCCTGCTCCCGACCCTCCGAAGCAGCGTTGGACTCGGAGGCCAGCGAGGAGGTCTGGTCCTGCGGCTCTGCCTCGCCAGGGCTCCTGCAGCGCTCTCCCGCCAGCGGGCAGCGTCGGGCCGGCGGCGCTGGCGGGGCGCTCATGCGGCGGGGATGCTGTGGGGACGCGGTGATGCCTTCTTCCCTCTGCGTGATGAGGGGCCGCGTCGCGCTACCCTGCTCTCCTCGCAGCCCGCAGCCGCGAGGCCACTGGCTAGGACACAAGTGCCCGCGCGTCGCGCCGTAGCTCCCGGGGGCCTGACGTCGCGTTCTTAGAGGGAGTCTGGCTCCCGGGCACTGGCTCCCTGTCCACACGGCGGCCTCCCTGCAGCCCTCTAGAGCCGTCGGCCGTCCCCGCCTGCGGAACGCAGAGGGGCAGCACTGCCCGCCCCTGCCTACCCGAACCTGCTCCCCGGGGCCGCGTGACCGTGTCAGGTCCCCGTCAGCCTCGCTGTGCGGACTCCCGGGCGCCTCCACAATGGCTCGGTGGCCAAATGAGTGCCTGGATGCCTGGGTTACCCGAGGCTCTCCCACCCCGACAAGTCACCCGATCCCACAGGCACAGGCTGAGGAGAGGCAACCGCAGCGCCAGCCCCGCATGCCGACGCCGACCCTTCCCGGCCGCACTTCCCCGCGGACGCCGCCCTCACGCGCAGAGAGAGGCGCCTCAGCGCCCGCTCGGACCAGCTCCTGCGAGCGTGGCGCCCAGATCAGTGTCCTGCGGGGTTCTGGGACCTCCATGGTGTCGCGACTGTTCTCTCAGTCGCCTCCCGGCCTCCCTTTCCTGTCAGGTCCGGGGCTGCCCGAGGCGTGATTGCCTGGGAACACCACGCACACGCCGATCACTGCGGGGCTCAGCAGCCTCCCTATGCGCTGAGTCACCTATCATGAGTGACTCCATTTTGAGGCGTTGCGGGCCACGAAGCGGGACCGTGGGCCGCACTCCCGGACCGCGCGCTGCCCTCGCCGACCTCCGGTGCTTGGAGGCGGGGCGGCGGCGGCGGAACTCCCCACCACGGAAAACCCCCAAATGGTCATTTGGAACAAGAGAAGGGTGGCCGGGGTTTTTGGTTTAAGATCCCCTCGCGCTGAAAGGGCGCCGCTCGCCTAGGAGAGGCTGCCGAGGAGGGAGCCTGAGCGCTCCCGGGCGAGACCCATCCCCGCCTGGCGTTGCCCGGCCGGAGGGACCGCGGCGCCCCCAGCACCCTCCCCAGCGTGGCCTCAGCTCGCCCCGGGACCGCCGGACCAGGCCGGGAGGGAGCGCGGGGACGCACACGGCGGCCCCGCCCGCGCGCTCCTCCGCCTTCCCCGGCCGGCCCCGCGCAGGAGGCGGTGGCCCCAGTCTCCGCGCGGCTGAGGGGCGCCGGGTCGCTCCCATTGCCTCCTCTCCCGCCCTCCGGTTCCACCGCCTCCGGGGCCACCTGGGACCCGGGCCCTCGCCGGGCCGGACGTCGCCAGCGCTGCAGGCGCATCCCGGAGGCCGCGCGGGTGAGTCGGTGCGCAGCCCCAGCGGCCCCAGAAGAGCCGGTAAGGGGAGGGCGAGGGGACCACAGTCGGCTCCGTCCCCACCTTGCGCACAGCCGGGAGACCAGCAGGCCCAGCCTCAGGGGAGGACAGCAGGGGAGCCGGGGGCCCCCACGTTCTAGCGAGCACCTGTCCCCAGGCCGGGGTCCGCTGGCTTGGAGCACAGACCTGCTCCGGACCTAGGGGGACGGGGCCAACGGTGACATTTGCCCAGGAAGTGCAGCTGTGGGTAAACTCTACTCCAAAGCATGGCTCTGGGCCCAGGCTGAGGCCTGGAATTGAATCCGCTTGTGCTGGCGGCTGGTGTTCTCCGGGAGGCCCATAACCGTACTGGGCCTCAGTTTCCCCAGGTATTCCCCCTAGGAGAATGCCCCCTCAACAGGGCAAGAGGGGGAAAGTGCTGAGCCCGAAGCCGAGACGAATCTCAGCTCCCGGCCTCAGGGGTAGCACTTTGGGCCAGGCCTGCCCTTCCAGGATGAGAGGATGGCCTCCTGGCCAGGGGTCGCATGGGGGCGTGGACAAGGCAAAGGCGACCCTGCCAGGGAGCACCCAGCGCTCGGGTTGGTGGTCATGGGGCCTTTGCGTGGGACTCACAGTGTGGCGGGGAAAGTTCGGTAATGACAACATTTCTCACCAGTCCTCAGAGGTCATTCTCAGCCCCATACACCTTGGCCTCGGAAAACTGGGAACCGCTTTCAAAATTAACACCCCCCATCTCCTGCTACAGAGAGGAGCCCCCACTTTGTAGAGGCGCACTGCGAGGTCGCGGGTGGTTAAATGGTACGCCCTTGTTGATGAAGATGCCTTGCTCTCTTTCACTCTCTTTATGTGTGTTTAATGTTGTGTGTTGCGTTCTCTGCTGAGTGAAGGATAAACACGGGCCTTTTCAGGCAACCGGCGGAATAAAGCGGCCAGCATCGGATCTTCCCATGCTTCAAGGTGGAGCACCCTGCAGGGCTTACTGCAGCCCCCAGAGTCAAAACGAGGATGCAATGCTACATCAAAAGGCATACGTACTCTGGAGAGCCACTCTCACCCTCTACCCCTAGGGTAGAGCCCTAGGGTTGGAGGACTGGAGGACTGGAACAAGATCTTAGTCCTGAGGGCCAGAGAAGCAGCCTTTGTTGGCTGCGCAGGGGCCCCACTTTTCCCGAAGTCTTAAAACCTGCTCCAAATGCCAGATCCGGAGAAAGGGGCCGAACCTTGGGCCCGCCGCCCTCTCTTGTAAGCCGCGACCCAACAGCTTGGTAAAGAAGTTTACATATGAAGGTAGGGACCTTTCTTGGAATGAGCCACACGCGATGGTTTTGCCATTCTGGGTGGTGCTGGTTCACTCCGTCCCCGGAACCGACACTGTTCTGTGCACACATTGGGCGCCAGGGAAACATGGAGCACTAAAAGCCGGCCCAGGCCCTCGGATTCAGCGAGCTTGACAGATGTCCCCATCACCCGCGGTTGGCCAGAGCAGTCTTTCCTACTCCCTTCCCTCCCCTCCTCCTGCCCCACAGATGTGCTATCTTTCCCGGCCTCCCCGCCTCGACCCCCGCGCCCAGCACAGTGGTTTCTGCTTGGCTGTTCCCCTGTCTCCGAGATGGTCTCTCCCTCCTGCTTGCCTTACGCATTCTCCCATACACGAGCGCAGGATGCTCCTGTCGGCGTGGTTGTCAGCGCTGGTTCCCCTGCCCAATCTCCGCGATTCAGCGCTGTCCCTTCACTCTAAAGCTGCTCACGAGCCCTCCCGGGGATGGACCACCAGGAGGCTGCTGGAGATGCAAGATTTGGACCAGCGCCTGACTGGCACCCTGACAGATCCCTCCGAATAAATGAACGAATGAGCAGGCTGCATCCTGATTAGGTTAAGGTGAGAAGCCAAGCTTGGCGTTAGCTCCACCCCCTGGGATAAAAGGTGAGAGGCGGCCACTTGGACAACTCCTTCAATGGGATCTCAGACTGGGAAGCCGGCGGCGGGGGGTAGGGGGTGTAGTTCTGCAGAGCTCCTGCATTTGTTGTAGTCGATGCCCCACTATGTTGCCACCTTCTCCGGAGGACCTCCTGCTCTGTCCTTGACAGATGGGCTGCAGTGGGCCTTCCTAAGCTGGACTGGAGCCCTGAGATGACTCTCAAAAGGATTCCAGGCCTGGGAGACCTCAGCCAAGCAAGGCAGAGAAACAGACAACTGTCAATGCATGGTGCCTGTAGAGTTTTGCACAGGGTCCTTCAGAAGGAGGGTTAGGGAAGGTTTCTTGGGGTCAGGGCAGTTAAGCCAAATGGATAACAAAATCCACCACTTACGTCTGCGTGTTTTCTTCAGTTCATCTTCACAACAGCCCTGAGATGGGTACTGGCGTTATAGCTGGGGTATACATTGGCGTTCAGAGAGATTAAGTGCTCTTTCACCATGAACAAGTGACAGAGCAAGGACTTGAACCCGGTTTACTTGATGCCACCGCTGGTCCTAACCTCCATGTTGTTAGCATATTGGGCAAGTGAAACCACATGAGCCAAGAAGCTGGGGTGAGAAACAGCACAGAATAGAGGAGAAGACTGCAGAAAGGCATGATGTTTCTGGAGCACTGAATTCTACTCATGAAGACATGAGTGGAGGCAGGAGGGGACACTGGAAGCCGTGGAGGGCCTTGTCAGCTGCCAAGACCAGTTCAGTCGCAGAGACCCCAACCCAGGCGGCACTGAAGGAATTCAGAAACAGACACAAAGATAAAGAGCAAAAGGTGGGGCATTGCGTTTTCAGCCTTCCCAGCTGAGAGCCTTGAACAGAGTTTGACCTACATATTTATTGACAGCAAGCAAGTGATAATCATCATTACTGCAGTTTATAGATTAACTAAAATCATACTTCACAGGGAACAAAGCATTCTTTACTAGTGGCAATAAACAGGCTCTGATGCATATATCTACTGCAACTGGAACACGTTGTCAGGGCACGGGTTCTGGAATGCCTTTAAGCGGTCTTCTGCCCAGGACGGGTCAGGTATTTCTTTCCCTCGCTCCAGTAAACCAACAACCTCCAGCAATGTGTGTCACCGTCATCACAAGTATGTTACAGTGCTATAGACATTTTGTTTGTGGCCAGTTGCTTTAAGGCCTGTTTATGAAAGGCTTAAGGCCTGTTACCAGCAGTAAGCCACAATAAGTAATGTGGACCTGGTCCTGAGGGTGGTGAGGGAATGGCCCCCCATCCAGAGGTTTTTCACAAGGGAGTGATTCAACCTCTCTCTGCCACAGTCAGGAGGAAGGATGCAGTGAGAGAGGGAAAGTGGAGAGGTGAGTGGTGGGTGCAGTCTACTCCAGCTCATGCTTCTTAACATATTTCTCATTATGCATACATGGAAAATGATTCCTGTTGTATGACACACAGATTGACAAAGGAGGGGGGCTGTTTGCAGATGGAAACAACCAACCCAGGGGCTCCAGCCATCCGAAGATTCTGCACAGCCAGACCTGAGGCTGACAAATCCCAGGCACATGCACACCAGTCACAGCATACCTGGACTCAGATAATGATAGTGGAGAATGAACAAGAGCTGGGTTCAAGGAATAATTAGCAAGCAAACTTGGCATTACATAGTGAAGGGACAAAGGAAAAGGGAGATAGCACCTGCATTTAACCAGGGGATTCTGAACTAAATTGGGTAAATGATATGATACGGTTTTTCTTTGTGTCCCTGCCCAAATCTCATCTTGAATTGTAATCTCCAGGTGCTGAGGGAGACACCTGGTGGGAGGCGACCGGATCATAGGGCAGTTTCCCTCAAGCTGTTATCATGATAGTGAGGGAGCTCTCATGAGATCTGATGGTTTCATAAGCATCCGTCTTTTCCTCCACCCACACTCTCTCCTGCCGCCTTGTGAAGAAGGTGCCTGCTTCTCCTTCTGCTATGACTGTAAGTTTCCCGAAGCCTCCCCAGCAATGTAAAACTGTGAGTCAATTAAACCTTTTTTATTTAGAAATTATCCAGTCTTGGGTAGTTCTTTATAGCAGTGCGATAATTGATTAATACAGTAAATCGGTACCAGAAGTCTGGGACACTAATACATGGTAGTTCCCTCATTGCTGCAGGGGGCATGGGGACAGGGCTGTTTCCAGGGAAGATGATAAGTTATGTTTGGCTGCCCTGTGTCAGAAGCCTAACAGGCAGTGGAGTGGGGCACTGGAGTCAGACAGTCTGGGTCCAACTTCTAGTTTCACCAACTTATTAGTTCTGCTACCTTGGGCAAAAAACCTGTTTATTTCTCTGTAACACAGGGATAAGAATAGGTTTGCAGAGCCTGAGGTGGGAGGATTGCTAAAGCCTGGGAGGCAGAGGTTGCAGTGAGCTGAGATCACACCACTGCACTCCAGCCTGGGTGACAGAGTGAGACATTGTTTTAAAAAAAAGCAGGCGGTGGGGTGATAGGGTTATAGAGTTGTTGTGATACTTAAATAAGATAAGGTTCAGAGCCTGGAAGGTAATATGTATCTAATAAATGTCAGTATTATTATTGTTGTTATATTATTTCTTATTATCATCAGTAAACCTGAAGTTCAGAAAAGAAGCAATTTCAGAAGTCATAAAGTAGAAACTGAAACTATAAGAATAAATGAGATGATCCAGAAAGAGTGTGTATGGAGAATATTGAAGACCATGTGTATTGACATTTAAGGGGTTGACAGAGGAAGAGAGGCCTAAGAACAAATGGCCAGGGGATGAAGAAAGCTGTGAGAGCCTGTGGAAGTCACACGTAGCAGCCACACAGCTGATCCTCTGCCTCCTTTCTCCTTCCTAACAGAACCTGTTGTTAGGGTAAGCACCCACAGTCCCAGCTCCAACCCCAGAGGTGAGTCTTCATCGGTAATTTCATTTCTCTTGCCAATGACTGGTTTGGGAAGGTATATTTGATGCAGTTCTGTTCAACAGCACTTGATAGAAAGTCTTCTGGGGAACTTCTGGAAAAGACTTCCTTGATCTTAAAAAGAAATGCAGGTGCAGGTCAGGCACAGTGGCTCACACCTGTAATCCCAGCACTTTGGGAAGCTGAGGTGGACAGATCACCTGAGGTCAGAAGTTCGAGACCAGCCTGGCCAGCATGGTGAAACCCTGTCTCTACTAAAAATACGAAAATTAGCCAGGCATGGTGGCGTGTGCCTGTAATCCCAGCTACCCAGGAGGCTGAGGAAGGAGAATCACTGGAACCTGGGAGGCAGAGGCTGCAGTGAGCTGACATCATGACACTGTACTCCAGCCTGGGTGACAGAGCAAGACTCCATCTCAAAAAAAAAAAAAAGAAGAAGGAAAGAAAAAGAAAGAAAGAAAGAGAAAGGAAGGAAGGAA
Source organism: Cacajao melanocephalus (assembly GCA_963573385.1). Lineage (NCBI taxonomy): Eukaryota > Metazoa > Chordata > Mammalia > Primates > Pitheciidae > Cacajao > Cacajao melanocephalus. The sequence continues at coordinate 9,703 of CAUYLG010049610.1, forward strand.
AGAGAAAGAGGAAAGAAAGAAAGAAGAAAGAGATGCAGATACAAATCAAAACTACAATGAGATACCACTTTATACCCACTGAGATGCCTGGAATCCAAAAGTCAGATAACAACAAGTGTTGGTCAGAACCATCATACATTTCTGGTGGGAATGTGAAATGATACAGCCACTTTGGAAAACAACCTGGAAGTTTCCTCAAATGATTAAACATAGAGTTACCGTAGGATGCAAGGACACCACTCCTAGGTATATGCCAAGAGAAAAATGAAGACATATGTCCACGCATAAACTTGTACACAAAAGTTTATAGTAGCACTGTTTACAATGGCCAAAACATGGAAACAACTCAGAGGTTCATCAAAAGATGAATGGACACACAAAATGTGGTACATCCATACAATGGGATATCATTTGGCCATAAAAAGTAAGGAGGTACTGATACACGGATGAACCATGAAACCATTCTGTTAAGTGAAAGAAGCCAGCCACAAAAGCCCACAGACCTTATAATTTTATTCATATGGAAGCCCAGAATAGGGAACTCTATAGAGACAAAAAAATAGATTAGTGGTCTCCAGAGTCTGGGGTGGTAGAGGAGGATGGGAGGTGATAACTAAAGGATATGGGGTTCTTCATGAGTGATGAAAATTTCTAAAACTGACTGTGGTGTTGTTTGCACCTGTCTAGGAATATACCAAAAACCACTGAATTGTACACTTTAAATGAATTGTATGGCATATTAATTATATTTCAATAAACTTGCTGAAAAAAGAGATAGCCTCAAAAATACAGACACTTCTCAGTGTTGTCATGTCTGGATGAGATGGCTGGAACTGAGGATTATGTCTACACAAAGAGAAAGGCAGCATAAGGCTGACCTGAGAAGCGGCAAGGGACCCTGGCAGTACCAAGGGTTTTTTTATGTGACATGATGAATTGTTTCCTGCTTTTTTTTTTTTTTTAGGAGATGGGGGGTCTTGCTATGTCACCAGGCTGGCCTTGAACTCTCGGGGTCAAGCAATCCTGCCTTCATCTCCCAAGTAGCTGGGACGACAAAGGTACACCACCAGGCCTGGCAACATGATGAACTGTTGAAGCCAGCTTGCATGGTTTTTGTTGTTGTGTTCTTTACAAACAACTAAATGTTTTATGTAAAAGGGAGTTTAATATAGGGAATTAGCTGCTTACAAAACCTTTGGAAGTGCTGGGTGATCAAGCTCTAAGCTGAATCCCCAGGAATGACTCCTAGAACACTGCAAAACTGACCAATGGAGCTACTACTTCTGTCCCCTATCAGGAAAGTGGGGACGTAGGAGACCACCCCTGGAACTATCACACTCAAGAACACAGTACTTTATTTGTGACTCTGGGTTAGAAAGCCATTGCCAAATCACCACAGCCGCCTATCAGCAGCACCCAATGAAGCTGGTGAATGAACATGTTCAGAAACTGTATCCATCTCCTAGACCTTACTTGCTAGAAGAAAACAATCAAAGCAGCAGGAAGATGGTATTTATTTGACTTCCACCTTCCAGATGTCTCTGACTTAATGATCAACTTCTTTGTGCTTTAGTCCTACTTCCATCTCAGATCTTCCATCTGGAATCATTTGCCTTCTGCCTGATAAATATTCTTTATAATTTTCTGAAGATCTGCTTGTGAAGACTTTTCAGTTTTGGTTTTCTTAAAAATATCTTTGTTTTGCCCTTGTTCTTGAAAGATTATTTTCTTTCTGGATATAAAGGATAGACAGGTAGTTATTTTATCTTAGCAAATGAATATTGTCATCCTTAGGGATCTATTGGCTGCAGGCACTTCTGATACTAAATGGTGAAGGTTCAGCACAAGAAATAGAAGCCAGCAGAAAAGGAATTTGATATAGGGAAATAGGTAGTAAAAATCACTCAGTACACTGAAAAATGATCTCTGTTTGGACCTCCGGGAAAGGCTCTCTGAACACCGGAAGTAACTCCATAGAGAAGCTACCACTTCTGTGACAGCCAGGCTAGTGTAAAGCCACCTGTAGAACTTAGCTGGGTTTTGTAACACAGCACTGTGGCCACCATAACTGCAGTCGTGTCCTCCATTCCCACAAAGCAGGGACTGGATAGTGGAGAGCAGATGCCCAGCCAATGGCATAGGCGTGGGCAGGGTGTGTAGTAACTGGAGAGCAGGATAAGAGTGGGAGAGGGTGAGATACAAGACAATAGACCCATACTTTTTTAATTTTAATTTTAATTTTTATTTTTTGAGACGGAGTCTCACTCTGTCACCCAGGCTGGAGTGCAGTGGTGAGATCTCAGCTTACTGCAACCTCCGCCTCCCAGGTTCAAGCGATTCTCTGCCTCGGCCTCCCAAGTAGCTGGGACTACAGGCATGTGCCACCATGCCCTGCTAATTTTTTTGTATTTTTGGTAGAGACGGGTTTCAGCATCTTGGCCAGGCTGGTCTTGAACTCCTGACCTCGTGATCTACCCACCTTGGCCTCCCAAAGTGCTGTGAGCCACCACACTTGGCCAGCAGACCCATACTATTGAAGGCCACATGCCCATGAGACTGGCTTGCTCCATAGCTGAAGTCATGATGCCAACATTCCCACCCTCCCATACACTGAGGAACAGCCTGCCATCAGTTCTTTCGGAGCTCAGCTCAGACACCTCGGCATAGCATCCTCTATCCCCACTCACCCTCAACAGATGCCTCCAACAGTTGTGGAGACATACAAGTTCCCCCATAGTAGTCTTGAGACACATCCTTAAAAAGCACTGATGTGACTGCAACACAGTCCCTTCATGTTTCTTGCCCTCTTCCCTTAAATCATGACCAGAAGGATCTGCTGACTAAGACTGTCCCTTAAATATATGACTTCCTTGAAAATAACTTGACACAGCTTAAACTAACTTAGCTTTTCTCAATCCCTGCTTTATCTCTCAACATGACTATTTCTTATGCCAACATTATGCCAAACTGCAGATATGTATGAATAAGCATAAATATAACCCTATATTTTCCAAGAAAAATCACATATCAAAATGTTAACAGTGTTTTTTGAGTGTCAGGAACTGCATGTAATTTCCATTTTCCCCTTTTGACTTATTGCACTTTTTACTCTTGCTACAACAATCCTGTATTATGTTTATGAATAGCAAAAAAAATAATTAAGGTTGTTAAACAGGACACAAGTGGAAAGTTGTCCTTGAATTATAAAAGTAATAAAGTGCTGAAAATAACTAAAATGCTGGATAAAATAGTATTTAAGCTGAATAAAACATAAGTCATACTTAGGCATGAAGACAGGGACTTAGAGAGGTATGCAAGGCACCGGAGCCAGATTTGGACTTGAGGACACATATAAAACTGTGGATTTGAGAGCCTCCTTGGCTTCCTCATTATCCAAATCACCGGCCACTTCAGGTCCCTACATTGCATGCCATTTAACAGCAGGAGCCCCTTTCACTATTTCTATCTCCTTCTAGGGTGTCTTATTGTACTGTAAAGGCTAGAAAACAAAAAGCTTTTTTTGTAGATACCCTCAAAGTTGGGTTATGCAAATTAGGATTTCAGGACTTGGTAGTTTCTCAGGACTAGCAGGACAGAAGATAAAGCCTACTGCCCACCAAGAGGGAAGTCTAACAGGAGACTCCCCCAAAACTGTGACGCTAGAGGGCCACGTTCCAGTATAAAGGTGGCCTAAGAAATAAATCCTTCCACCCCTACAGGACTGAAAGGAAAACTGCCCTTGTTGGATCCTGATGCTTATCAAATTGAGCTGGGGGTGGGGTATCTCCCTTCAAAATTTGTAACCGAGCCTGCCCTCACTAATTTACCTGACCAGGAACTATCCCCCTTCCTAAAAGATAAACAATACACACACACACACACACACACACACACACAAAACCTGGAGCAAAAAATGTGAATATATGTATATATATACACACATAAACAGGGCACTATGAGTGAGTTCCAGCAGAAACATGTCAGCAGATTCAGACCCAGATTTTAGATGCTGGAGTTATCAAACCTAGTATATCCAACAAGTAGGTTTGATATCATTTAATACATAAAATAGTTCTGAAAATATCACAAAAGAGCAAGCAGATATGACTCACTAGCTCTCCCCGTGACACACGCTCACACCGGGCTGAGGTAGCGGCTGCAGCAGCTGCGGCTGGGACTCTGACTCCCGGGTAGAGGATGCGTTCTCCCTGGAAGACCCGGTGCGGAAGGTTGGGGGCGGCGGCACTGCCGGCAGGGACCGCTGGGAGGGTGAAGACGAGGATGAGGATGTCAAAGATAACTGGGATGACGATGATGATTTAAAAAAAGAAGAAGAAGAAGGAGAAGTAAAACCAGAGGTAAAAATTTCAGAAAGGAAAAGAATAGCAGAGAAGATAAAAGGTAAAAGAGAAAGAACGGCAACAGAAGAAAAGGCAAGAAGAAATTAAAAAGAAATTACAAGAACCTGAAGAACCTGAAGTGCTAACACCAGAAGAACAATTAGCAGATAAACTGCGGCTAAAGAAATTACAGGAAGAGTCTGACCTCGAATTAGCAAAGGAAACTTTTGATGTTAATTCAGTTTATGGAATAGATGCTATGAACCCATCTTCAAGAGATGACTTTACAGAGTTTGGAAGGTCACTAAGAGATAAAATCACACAATATGAAAAGTCACTATATTATGCCAGTTTTTTGGAAGTCTTAGTTCGAGATGTGTGTATTTCGTTGGAAACTGATAATTTGAAAAAGATTACCAATTTACTGATTGTGCTTTGCAGTGAAAAACAGAAGCAAGAAAAGCAAAGCAAAGCCAATAAGAAGAAAGGTGTGGTTTCTGGAGGGGGATTAAAAGCCACCATGAAAGATGATCTGGCAGATTATGGTGGTTACGATGGAGGATACGTACAAGACTATGAAGACCTCATGTGATATTTTCATCTTCTCCTGGTGTCATCTTTATGTTGCCCACAATCCCTTGAACATGTAGCACAACTTCCTTTCCTTTCAGTTCTGCCAAATGCTACAAGCGGAAGTGCAGTATCTTTTGTGCTGATTATTTAACCCCTTGACACTTAGGTGCTAATGTGCAAATAAGGGAACTTGGATCTTGCTGCCAAGGGGTTAAAATTGGAAACTTCAGTTGCTACTAAATCATAGTTCAAAACAAACCTAATAATGTTGTCATTGTTGCTATCTGATTTCATAGCAGCAGTCACTAAATTGGAAACAAAAGGTTGCAACATGACAAAAAAAACTGTGTAGTATTTACCAGCACCATTAAGCAATACAGCCTTAACCATACCTCCTGGAACTACTTCATAACTTGTCAAGAAAGGCAGTTTGCAGCAAGGGAATGTGGTGTGCACCTAGTATTAAAATTGCTTTGTCTTAAAATTGAACATGAGGATATTAAAAATACATTGTGAAGAAGACTGCTTATCTCAGAGTGAAGATACTCTGGCTGAAAAGCACTAGTTTGATACAAAATTTAAATGATCAAAACCCTCCAACTTTGAAGCTAAAGAAGGTAAACCTCTCCATTATTGCATTACATGTTGTGGAATCTCTTGAGTGCAAAGACTGTCTAGTTATTTATCAGGCTATTTCTACTGATGAAGTGCTTCAGATGGGAGAGGGAAACTCTTTACCTGTTTTTATTTGCCTGATTTAAATGTCTGAGAAACAAATCTTTGTTCTCTTAGGCCGCAATGGAACAACTTTATCAGGGTTTTGGTATTTCCTTTCCTTTATAAAACATGCTCAGCAAACTGCACCAGTTAACTACAGTTTGGTAAATTGTTATGTTAACAATTATGACATCTGCAATGTTTTATAAAGCAGCTAATTTAATAAAATCACTATTGTGAGGGAAAAAAGATCAAGCAGATATGAAAAAAATCAAACAATTTATAGAAATGAAAAAGAAAACAACTGAAATTTAAAACTCAATACACAGGTTTAACATCTAGATACAGCTGAAAGGATGACTAGAGACATGAAAGACAGAACAGAACTTATCTGACATATAGTCAAGAGAGAAAGATATGGAAAATATGAAATAGAACTTAAAGAGACATGGAAGATAGACTGAGAAGGTCTATGATATGTTTTGGCTGTGTCTTGACTCAAATCTCATCTTGAACTGTAGCTCCCATAATCCCCACAAGTTGTGGGTGGGACCTCGTAGGAGATAATTGAGTCATGGGGGTGGTTTCCCCCATACTGTTCTTGTGGTAGTGAGTAAGTCTCACGAGATCTGATGGTTTTATAAGGGGAAACCCCTTTTGCTTCTTTCTCATTCGCTTTTTGCCTGCCGCCATGTAAGACGTGCCTTTGCCTTCCACCATGATTGTGACGCCTCCCTAGCCACATGGAACTGTGAGTCCATTGAACCTCTTTTCCTTTATAAATTATCCAGTCTTGGGTATATCTTTATCAGCAGCATACAGTCTAATGGAGGATTACTTTCTATAAATGACAAAGGGTCCTAATCCACAGGTTCAGGGAGCCAAAAAACTTTCGACTATAAGTAAAAAGAAATATGTACCCAGAATTTAATAGTGAAGACACATAACATAGTATACTAAATATTAAAATTTTAAATAATAAATGGTATTTTATAGCATATTGGAAAGTGAGTATATATAACTTCCAAACTAGTAGAGAGAAAAGAGAAAAAATATCAATCCAAAAGAAGGCAAGAGAGGACCAAAAAAATCATTGAAAAAACAAGAAAAGAAAACAAAATGGGATGGTAGAAATAAATATATCAATAATAACAGTAAATTGGCTGGGCACAGTGGCTCATACCTGTAATCCCAACATTTTGGGAGGCTGAGATGGGCAGATCACCTGAGGTCTGGAGTTCGAGACCAGCATGGCCAACATGGCAAAACCTCATTTCTACAAAAAATACCAGAATTAGCCAGGCATGGTGGTTTGTGCCTATAGTCCAAGCTACTTGGGAGGCTGAGGCAGGAGAATTGCTTGAACCCAGGAGGCAGAGGTTGCAGTGAGCTGAGATCACACCACTGCACTCTAGCCTGGGCAAGACAGTGAGACTGCATCTCAAAAAGAAAAAAAGAAAAGAAAAGGGTGGAAAAGTATGTGCTAGGTAAATACTAAATTTCTGAAAAGTGTGTATAGCTACATTAATATCAGACAAACATATTTTAGGACAAAATAGTACTAGAGATTAAAAGGTAACTGTATAATGATAAGATATTCAATTTTCCAATAAGGTATAACAGTTATAAACTTCTACAAATATAATAACATAGCTTCAAAAATAAACTAATATTGACAGAATTATAAGGAAAATTAGACAAGTCAACTATTTCATGAGCTAGTTCAACACACATTTCTGTGATTGATAAAATAAGCAGTAAAAAAATCAATAAATTAAGAATATAAAAGATTTGGGCCAGGCATGGTGGTTCATGCTTGTAATTCCAGCACTTTGGGAGGCCAAGGTGGGAAGACTGCTTGAAACCCAGGAGGTTAAGACCAGCCTGGGCAACGTAGCAAGATCTTGTCTCTACAAAAAATTTAAAAATTAACCAAGCTTGGTGGTGCATGTCTGTCTTCCTAGCTACTCAGGAGGCTGAGGTCAGAGGATTGCTTGAGCCCAGGAGGTCGAGGCTGCAGTGAGCCATGATCATGCCACTGCACTCCAGCCTGGACAACACAGTGAGACCCTGTCTCGAAAAAAAAAAGATTTCAACAACACAACTAATAGGCTTGATCTAATGACGATATATAGAACGCCTCATTTAGTAAGTATAGAATATATGTTATTTTCCAGCATCCATGGAATATCTACAAAAATGACCATTAAAAATTTAATCCTAGCTGGGCACAGTGGCTTATGCCTTTAATCCCAGCACTTTGAGAGGCCGAGGCAGGCAGATCACAAGGTCAGGAGTTCACGAACAGCCTGGCCAACATGATGAAACCCCATCTCTATTAAAAATACAAACATTAGCTAGGCATGGTGGTACGTGCCTGTAATTCCAGCTACTTGGGAGGCTGAGGCAGGAAAATTACTTGAACCAGGACCCAGGAGGCAGAGGTTGCCTTGAGCCGAGGTCGTGCCACTGCAGGCCCTCTAGCTGGGCTACAGAGCGAGACTCCGTCTCAAAAAAAAAAAAAAAAAATTAAATCCTTCAGCTGGGTGCAGTGGCTCACGCCCATAATCCCAACACTTTGGGAGGCCAAGGTGGGTGAATCACGAGGTCAGGAGATGGAGACCATCCTGCCAACATGGTGAAACCCCATCTCTACTAAAAATAGAAAAAGTAGCTGGGTGTGGTGGTGCATGCCTGTAATCCCAACTACTCTGGAGGCTGATGAAGGACAATTGGTTGAACCCGGAGGCAGAGATTGCAGTGGGCCGAGATTGTGCCACTGCACTCCAGCCAGTAACAGAGTGAGACTCCATCTCAAACAAAAACAAAATTAAATCCTTCAACCATAAGACACTGGTAGAAGAAGAAATTACAATGGCAATTAGAAATATTTAGAACCAAAAGTTGATGAAATTATTACATAGCAACACTTGTGGCATGCAGTTAATACTATATTTAGAGAAAAATGTATAGCCTTGAATATTTCTCATAGAAAATAAGGTTCAAAATTAATAAACTGTGTTCATATCAAAAGATTTGAAATAAAACAATTAAATAATCCCCAAAAAGGGTAAAAGGAAAGAAAAGATAAAAATGAGCAAAGAAATTAAAAACAGCAGGGCCAAAGTTGATGTTTTGAAAAGATTCACAAAATCAACAAAATTCTGGTGAGGATTATAAAGAAAGAAAAAAGAAGGTACAAGTAACCAACATTAGGAATAAACATGAATTAAGAATATAAGCTACAGTATAAACACGCAGTTAGAAGATTAAAGTTCTGATGTTTGATAGCAGAGTAGGGTAACTATAGTTAACAACGTTTTCTTTTTTTTTTAATATTGATTGATTGATTGATTGAGACAGAGGCTTGCTCGGTCCCCCAGGCTGGAGGGCAGTGGTGTGATCTCAGCTCAGTGCAACCTCCACCTCCTGGGTTCAAGCGATTCTCGTGTCTCAGCCACCCGAGTAGCTGGGATTACAGGTGTCCACCACCACACCTGGCTAATTTTTATATTTTTTTTGGTAGAGACCAAGCAAATTTTTTTGCCATGTTGGCCAGGCTGGTCTCTAACTCCTGACCTCAAGCAATCTGCCTGCCTTGGCCTCCCAAAGTGCTGGGATTCCAGGTGCGAGCCACCGCACCTGGCTTTTTTTTTTTTTTTTTTTTTTTGACAGGGTCTTGCTGTGTCACTCAGGCTGAAGTGCAGTAGTGTGATCATAGCTCACCACAGCTTCAAATTCCTGGGTTCAAGTGATCTTCTTGTCTCAGCCTCCTGAATAGCTGGGACGACCAGTGCACACCACTGTGTCCAGCTATTTTTTTTTTTTTTGTAGAAATGCGGTCTCACTTTGCTGTCCAGACTGGTCCGAATTCCTGATTTCAAGCGATCCTTTCGCCTCAGCCTCCCAAAGTTCTGGGATTACAGGTGTGACCCACCTGACCGTGTGAGCTCTCAGGTGTAAACCTGAGAGAAAGAACTATTTAAGGTCAGAGTTTAAAATATCAAGAAGTCCGGGGAACGTCATTATTTCTGGAGGAGTGATGTGCAGGTTGTCAAACTTGCTTTCCTGTTCAGCAGCAATGCTCCTGACTTACAGATCCAGCATGCATTGGGCTCAGATTGTCACTGCTCTTTAAGTTACATAGCAAAACTTGTGGGATTCAGTTAATACTATATTTGAGTTGAGGGAGTTAGAATTTTCGTCATATGGAGTTTCAAATGTTCCCATCACCTTCCAAAAGGCGGGTTCCAGGGTGTGTGAAAGTTGGAGGGAGTAACTGGAAACAGTGGGGTTGAGTGTAATTTTTGCCGGGAAATGGGTGGAATTCATGAGTTTCCCAAGTTTTCAGAAATGCAAGAAACAGCCTGCCATGCTGGCCTATGGATAGGAGCTGGTGATCAGGATGGGGCTGCGAGACCCAGATTTGTTGCATACCCTAATCCTACTTGCAAATGTCACATTCAGCAAGTGTCATATTTAGACCCTGTACAAGCCAGGGCTTTCCAGAGACACAGAAACAATAGGGAATTGGCTTTATCATTTACTATGAAAATTGGCTCATGCAATCGTGGGGGCTGGTGAAGTCCTGCAATCTGACACCTGCAAGCTGGAGAATCAGGAAAGCTGGTGGTTTAATTCCATCTGAGTTAGAAGCCTTAGAAACAGAGGAGCCTACAGTGTAACTCCCAGTCCTAGTCTGACAGCCTGAGAACCTGATTCAGGAAGGTGGGTTGGGGGGCACTGGTGTGAGATCTGGAGTCTGAAGGTCCAAGAACCAGGAGCACTAATGTCTGAGGGCAGGAGAAGATGGCTGTCCCAGCTGAAGAGAGTGCAAATTCACCCTTCCTCCACTTCTTTGTTTTATTCAGACCCTCCAAGGATTGATCATGCCCACCCGCATTGGTGCAGATGATCTTCTTAGTCTATCAATTCGAAGATTAATCTCTTCCTGAAATGTCCTTATAGACACTGCCAGAAATAATGTTTTACCAGCTATCTGGGTATCTCTTAGCCCAGTCAAGTTGACACATAAAATTAACCACCAGACTCCTTAGCAAATATGAGCAGCAAGTAAGCAAGTTATTCAACAGAGGCCTCTGTTTCCTGACATCTGTAAAATAGGAATACTAAGACCCACTGCCCCAGACTGTGGAAAGGATTAAATGAAATATGCATGTCAAGTGCCTGGCAGTTAGTGGGCATTTAGTATAAAGTAGCTATTATTATTATTGTCATTTTTATTAAATGCAGATCCATTTTGAGTTTGTTCAGACAGTTGAACATATTATAATTTACATCATGATAACCAACAAGTGTTATCCTCAACAGATGCAGATCTGTGGATCCAACGTAGCATGTGTAGCAGCTGGGACATTATTCCAGGTTCTGGGCACGGTAATCGGATCTGAAGATGGCAGTCAGGGTGCTTTGGGGTGGCCTCAGCCTGCTCCGAGTGCTGTGGTGTCTCCTTCCGCAGACAGGCTATGTGCACCCAGATGAGTTCTTCCAGTCACCTGAGGTCATGGCAGGTAAAACTCCGCATGTGTGGCTAAGACAAGTTGCAGCACAGTCTGGTTGAGAAGCTGATGGGAGATTTTGTGGGGAGGGAGTAGCATGTCCGTGCAGATGAGTAGTAAATCCACAAGCAGAGGCAGGAGAATCGCTTGAACCCTGGAGGCAGAGGTTGTAATGAGCCGAGATTGTGCCACTGCACTCCAGCCTGGGTAACAGAGCGAGACTTTGTCTCAAAAAAAAAAAAGTCTAAGGAAAGAGGAGGGAATAGATCTAGATATTGGAGAAGCACCAGCTTTCTTTGCCGTAGGGCTCAACAGGTGAATTTGTTTTTTAAGTTAAAAAGTTCATCTTCTTTCCCACACATTTTTTTTTTTCCTAACCAGAAAAGCAGCCAGATTGATTTGATCCTGGATTTTACTTCCCTTTCACTGTCTAACATAGATAAAACAGCCGAAAGGCTGGAGAAATAAGTAGCAGAATCAAAGAGCCTGAATGATCCCCAGGCTGTATAATCAGCTCTAAATAACCAGCAGGCTGATCAAGCAAGAGACTCTGTGAACAATGAGGCTTTGAGTGGAGCTGCTCCCTCACACCCTCTCTCAGAGCTCTGGAACATTGGGCACAGGGTTACAGACCAGGAAGCAAGTATTTCTTAAATTATATAAGTACTACTTGGATATATTCTTCTTATTAAAAAATTAGGCTGGGCGCGGTGGCTCACGCCTGTAATCCCAGCACTTGGGTGGCCAAGGTGGGCAGATCCTGAGGTCAGGAGATCGAGACCATCCTAGCTAACACAGTGAAACCCTGTCTCTACTAAAAATACAAAAAATTAGCTGGGCGTGGTGGTGCACGCCTATAGTCTCAGCTACTCAAGAGGCTGAGGCAGGAGGATCGCTTGAACCTGGGAGGTGGAGGTTGCAGTGAGCCAAGATTGTGCTACTATACTTCAGCCAGAACAGACAGAGTGAGACTCTGTCTCAAAAATAAAAAAAGGCTGGGCGCAGTGGCTCACGCCTGTAATCCTAGCACTTTGGGAAGCTGAGGCGGACAGATTGCCTGAGGTCAGGAGTTTGAGACCAGTCTGGCCAACATGGTGAAACTCTGTCTCTAATAAAAGTACAAAAAAAATGCCCGGGCGTGGTGGCGGGCACCTGTAGTCTCAGCTACTCGGGAGGCTAAGGCAGGGGAACTGCTTAAACCAGCGAGGTGGAGGTTGCAGTGAGCCGAGATCTCGCCCCTGTACTCCAGCCTGGGTGACAGAGCAAGACTCCGTTTAAAAAAAAAAAAATTGGGCCAGGTACAGTGGATCACACCTGTAATCCCAGCACTTTGGGAGCCTGAGGCAGGTGGATCACAAGGTCAGGAGTTCAAGACTAGCCTGGCCAACATGGTGAAACCCCTTCTCTACTGAAAATACAAAAATTGGCTAGGCATGGTGGCATGCACCTGTAGTCCCAGCTACTCGTGAGGCTGAGGCAGAAGAACAGCTTGAACCTGGGAGGCAGAGGTTGCAGTGAGCTGAGATCACACCACTGCACTCCAGCCTGGCGACAGAGCAAGACTCCATCTCAAAAAAAAAAAAATTTAAGTATCATAAACAAAACTAAACATAAATCACCTTTGACATAACCCCAAGGGCTCGTCCCCTACCCCTATTTTCTCCCCCACCATCTCCTAATAACAATCATTATCAGAGATGGGGTTCTGAGTCTGACCTTTGAGATCTTGGAACCCCCAGAAGAGGTTAAGCCTCCCCGCACCTGCACACTTCCCACACACTCTTTCCAGGACACATTGCTGCCTTTTCCCAGGGAAGTTTCTCCTGCCCTCTGCACTCTGAGCTCCCCTACACTTGTTTTTGCTGCTTAGTGATGAATCATCAAAAACCTAGCAGCTTAAAACTGCACCCATTTGTGAGTTCACAGTTCTGTTAATCCCAAGGGCAGCATGGGCTCTCTGCTCACAAGGTGGACATCAGCGTATGGACTGGGCTGAGTTCTTGTCTGGAAGCTCTCTAATTCCAGCAGAATCTAATTCATTTCAGCTGTGGAACTACAGTGTGATTTCCTTGCTCTTAGCTTTCAGAGGCCACCCACATTCCTAGCCAATGGCCCCTTCCATCTTTAAGCCAGCAGTGGCATGTCAATTCCTTCTCATCATGCTTTGAATCTGACTGCCCCTTCTGCACCCAGATAGTAAAAACTCTGTTATTAAAGAACTGGTGTGATTAGGTCTGGCCCACCCCACAGTCTCCCTATTTTACAGTCAGTGTCCCTGTATAACATAACCTGATCACAGGAGTACAATCCACCCTGTGGGCCAGGTGCAGTGGCTCAAACCTGTAATCCCAGCATGCCAGGAGGCTGAGGTGGGAGAATGGCTTGAAGCCAGGAGTCTGAGATCAGCCTGAGTAACATAGCAAGAGCTATGATCTTGCCACTGCACTCCAGCCTGGGTGACAGACAGCCTATCAGGAAGGGAGGAAGGGAGGAAGGGAGGGAGGGAGGGAGGGAGGAAGGGAGGAACAGAGGGAAGGAGGGAGGGAGGGAGGGATTCATTCTGTGCAGTCACAGGGTTTAGGCTGGACAGGCACACCAAAAGGTGGAAAATGTTGGGTGCCATCCTCGAATTTTGCCCACTACATCCCTGAGCTTGGTACTGGCTCACCTCTGCCTCTCTCTCTCTCTCTGCAGAGGACATCCTGGGCGTTCAGGCCACTCGGCCCTGGGAGTTTTACCCCAGCAGCTCCTGCCGCACAGTGGTCTTCCCCCTGCTGATCTCTGGCTCTACCTTCTGGCTGCTCAGGCTCTGGGAAGAGCTAGGCCTGTGGCCTGGCCTGGTGAGTGGCTATGTGCTGCTGGTGGGGCCCCGACTCCTCCTCACTGCCTTCTCCTTTGCCCTGGATGGGGCAGTGTACCACCTGGCCCCACTGTGGGGGGCAGATCGCTGGAATGCCCTGGTCCTGCTGTCCGGTTCCTATGTCACCCTGGTCTTCTACACAAGGACCTTCTCCAACACCATCGAGGGACTGCTCTTGGCGTGGCTGCTGGTGCTGGTATCCTCCCATGTTATGTGGGGCCCCACACCCAAGGAGCCTGCGCCAGGTCCGTGGTGGCACAGCTGGCTTCTTGGAGCCATCGTGGCTGCTGGCTTTTTCAACCGGCCCACCTTTCTAGCCTTTGCTGTGGTCCCCCTCTACCTCTGGGGCACTCGTGGCACCACAAACCCTGACTTGAAGTCTCTGACCCGAGAGGCCCTGGTGCTGCTCCCGGGGGCGGTCCTCACAGCAGCGGTGTTTGTGGCCACGGACAGCTGGTATTTCTCCAGCCCCACTACATCCAGTACCCTTGTCCTTACACCTGTCAACTTCTTACACTACAACCTGAATCCCCAAAACCTGGCAAGGCATGGCACACATGTGCGGCTCACTCACCTGGCAGTCAACGGCTTCCTGCTCTTTGGAATGCTGCATGCCCGGGCCCTACAAGCTGCATGGCAACAGCTGCAAGTCTGCCTTCAGGCCTGTGCACAGAGGGGCCTTCTGAGGGCGCAGCGTGCCCAGAGTCTGCTGTGCAGCCCCAGGTCGTATCTCCTTCTCCTCTACTTCACGCCCCTGGCCCTGCTGTCTGCCTTTAGCCACCAGGAGGCGCGCTTCCTGATTCCCCTCCTGGTCCCCCTAGTCCTGCTTTGTAGTCCACAGACCCAGCCTGTGCCTTGGAAGGGTACCGTGGTCCTCTTCAATGCCCTCGGTGCCTTCTTCTTTGGCTGCCTACATCAGGGGGGCCTGGTGCCCGGCCTGGAGTACCTGGAGCAGGTGGTCCATGCCCCTGTGCTCCCAAGCGTGCCTACCCACTACACACTCCTCTTCACCCACACCTACATGCCTCCCCGGCACCTCCTACACCTCCCAGGCCTGGGAGCACCAGTGGAAGTGGTGGACATGGGTGGGACTGAGGACCGTGTCCTGTGCCAAGCCCTGAAAAGCTTTACCAGACAACCAGCCTGCCAAGTGGCCGGCGGGCCGTGGCTCTGCCGCCTCTTTGTGGTGACCCCTGGCACCACCAGGCGTGCCGTGGAGAAGTGCAGCTTTCCCCTCAAGAATGAGACTCTTTTATTTCCACATCTGACCCTGGAGGATCCACCAGCCCTGTCCTCCTTGCTGAGTGGGGCTTGGAAGGACCACCTCAGTCTTCACATCATGGAGCTGGGGGAAGAAACCTGACAATATGGCAGAGCAGCCGCTGCTCAAGGTTCAGCCATAGAAGATGCCACTCCACCTTCTACTTGGGTAGCTGGGCTGGGACGCTGGGAAAGAGCCCTGGTTCTCCTTCACAACTCCCACTGCTGCCTCTCCTGGGCATGGCTATTGGCTGTTCTGCCTTCTGGGTGAGCTGGCACTCTTCTCCCTGAGACCAAAGATCTAACCTGTCAGTCTTGATGTCAAGGTCCCCAAAGAACCTGGTGTAAGCGATGGCACCTGTTTCTGCCCTATTGCTTCCAGCCACTGTGATGTCTGAAATATATAATAGCACCTGGTTGTGAAAAAAAACAATGAACTGCTAGTGACATTCCTGAATTACCGCTCCCAAACTTTCCATGATGCCTTACCTCTTGCTGTCATGACAACCCTCTGGCTTCCTAAGACTGATCTGGCTATCCAAATATGTGGCAGTCAGTGTGATGAAGTATAGAGAACAGATGGTCCAGATCCAGGGGACCCAAGTTCTAGTCCCTTGGTCTGTTACTCACTCACTGTGTGATCTTGAGAAAGCCCCTTCCACGCACCTACCCCACTTCCCAATCTGTTGAGATCAGAGGATCTTTGAGATGTCTGCCAGCTGACATTGTGTCATTCCTGGAGTCCACAGGCACATCTCTCACAAAGCTCTTTAAGCACGGAAGTGGGGGTTGTGTTGTACTTCATGGCACCCTGATGCCTGCTGTCTCAGTGTTTGGTTATTATGCAAACAAGTGATGTTTGAAATATATAATAGCACCTGGAGATTTTCTCCCTGCTTTCTTCTACTCCTGTTTCTGAGAGGTGGTGGGAAACTCTCGAGTCATTTCTGCACCTTGCTCTTAAGAGTCGTTCTCCCGGCCTGGCACCGTGACTCACGCCTGTAATCCCAGCAGTTTGGGAGGCTGAGGTGGCCAGATCATGAGGTCAGGAGTTGAGACTAGCCTGGCCAACATGGTAAAACCTCATCTCTACTAAAAATACAAAAATTAGCTGGGTGTGGTGGCAGGCACCTTTAATCCCAGCTACTTGAAAGGCTGAGACAGAACTGCTTGAACCCAGGAGGTGGAGGTTGCAATGAGCCAAGATCGTGCCACTGTACTCCAGCCTGGGTGACAGAGCAAGACTCCATCTTGGTGGGGGGGCGGGGAGCAGTGGGGAGAGAATCATTCTCCTAGAAAGCAGAGAACTTACAATGCTCAACCAGTATCTGGTTATCAGCTTAAATTTTTCCTATGGCTTCAAGTTTTCTAGATCGCATGATTACATGATTGTGTTGCCTAATCAGAAATGATCAGAGCCAGGTGTGGTGGCTCACACCAGTAATCCCAGCACTTTGACAGGCTGAAGTGGGAGGACTGCTTGAGGCCAGGAGTTTAAGACCAGCCTGGGCACAAAGTGCAATGCCATTTTAACAACAATAACATTTTTAATTAGCTGGACATGGTGTCATGGGCCTGTAATCTCAGCTACCTTGGAGGACCAGGGAAGAAGACTGCTTGGCCCAAGAGGTCGAGGTCACAGTGACAGCTACGATTGTGCCACTGCACTCCAGCCTGGGCAACAGAGTTAGGCCTTGTTTAAAAAAAAAATCAGAAATTTAGTCAGAAATTTAGTTAGGAGCTTCAAATGACAGGACATTTCTATATACAATGGATTTTCTAATCATGGGTCCACTAACTAGCTGGACCATAGTCTTAGTTTGTATCCCAGACCCTCTAAAATGAGGGATAGGAGTCCAGGTAGCTGGTTCCATGGCAGGCAGTAGTCTTTTTTATTTTTGAGACAGGTTCTCGCTATGTTGCCCAGGCTGGTCTCATCTCTTTGGCTCATGCGATCCTCCTGCCTCTGGAGTGGCTGGGATCAGACGAAACTGCCACCACACCCTGCTCCTAGGCAGCAGTCTTAACGCCTGATGGTGGGGGGTTGGGGAAGGAAGGCATCCAGCGTCAGGATAAATGCTGCAGAGCTGTGTTAAGGACTTAAGCCCAGCAGTCAAATGCCTCTGCTCATATCCTACTCTGCAAGGCTTTGGGCAACTTAAGCAGCAGCCTCTGTTCCCGTTGCAGGGGCTCTTGCCTGTAATCCCAGCACTTTGGGAGGCTGAGGCAGGAGGATCAGTTAAGTCCAAGAGTTTGAGACCACCCCATCTCTGCTTCCTCATGTGAATGTGGTTTTAAGGAGATGACACAAAAACACACACACAGAGTGCTATTAGCAAGTCCCAGCACAGAATACTCATTTCATAAAGTACGTGTTTATTATTACCACAGGCCTACAGTCCCCAGTATTCTTAATCCATCTTGCCTGAGAAGTATCACACTCATGCCTATTAATCAGCTCACACATTTAATCAAAGGATTTTGGTAGCTGTAGGGTGGTCTTTTCATCCATATCGTCCCTGGAATTAAGTGTCCTGCTATACCCGTGCAGATTCAGCAGCATCTGTCAAGAGTTTCAATCCCATTTGCAGAGGAAAGGCTCTCTGGCTTCGGTTGGTGGCTCTCCGCAGGTGCTGTGACTGGACCCAGCCCATCTTCATCTCTGTTAGGCTTCGGGGTCTTTCTCCACACTGTGCTTTGTCCAATCACAAGACTTCAACGGAGACGTCGGTCTGCCCTAGGCTTTTCTGCATGGGATGTCTGCAGGCCAAAAATCGGACTCAGGATTCGAAGTCACGCGCAGTGCCCGGAATGACCCCTCATCGCCAAGGCCAGTGTAGAGCCCAGAAGGGAAAGTAAGCGGCCTCGGCCCCGCGCAGCCCAGGCTTAAATGTTTGCGCCCGGGCCCCTGTGGCTACCTGGTGGTGGCCCTGAGCGGCCCCGGAGTCCGCGGCGTAGCTCCTGGGTGAAAGCGTCTTTGAATCGCTCAGCGCGGCGGCCCAGGGAGCCCGCGGGCCCAGCCGCGAGGTCCCGCAGGCGGCGGGCCGCGTCCTGGCCCCGCAGCTGGGCCTGTAGCAGTGCGAAGGCTGTGAGCTGCGCCGCACGTCGGATAGGCCACGACTCCGACAGACGATCCACTAGCTGCGGACTGTGCAGCAAGGCGGCCAGCAGCCGTCGGAGCACCATGCTTTCCGGGCGCCCGAAAACCGGAGCGCGCCGCCCTTACCTTCCACCCTGCGGGGCCCGACCGGAAGCCTTTCGCTCCCGCGCAGCTTGATGACGACACTGTCGCCCGGATTGGGTCCAATAAGATGCGCGTCTCCGAGCTTTTCCGCTTCCGCCACGGCAGCCGCGGCCTCGTGCCGGGAGTCGTCGCAGGCTCGTTCGCTTCTCTGCATTATGTCCGGTGGCCTCCTGAAGGCGCTGCGCAGCGACTCCTACGTGGAGCTGAGCCAGTACCGGGACCAGCACTTCCGGGTGAGGGAGGCCGGGCGGCGAGAGGGGAAGGCCCTGGGCCAGAACGCTGAGAAACGGTTTGCTCTTGTCTCGTTGTGTTGCCTCCCGTTATGCTCGATGGAGTCCCCAAACGCCAAGTGGGGCCTCCGTGCCTGCTGGGGAGGCAGGGAATGGGTGCGGAAGGGCGTTTGGGTATCCGTGAAGCCACTTTCTCTGGAAGAAAGGGAATTTGAGGCTCACTTTCCCATTCCCTCGCAGGCACTCCCGGTACCCCGGCCAGCGCCGAGAGGTTTGAGTGGTAGTAGTAGTAGTGACTCCCGTTTCCACGGTTTTGCCTCGGGAGGGTGACTACGTAACAAGGGGGAGGGGTGTCCTAACTCCCTGAGTCTGTAAAGGCGACTTCCCGATGCAGATGAGGGGCTTTTTGTTTTTTAAGTCAGCAAAGCACTGCCCTTCGGCGATTCGGGCCCCTTCTCTAGGAGGGTGGTCCTACGGAAACTACGCGGTGCGTGGGAGACACAAGTGAAGTCCTTACTCCGCCCTCGGGGAAGCTTCGGAGTGGGAGGTGGACCCGTCAAGCTGGGCACGTTGAGGGTGTAAAGATGGGAGAATTGCTGCATTTCAGAAGAGGGAAATTTTTAGTCCAGACTGTATCCCATACTGTATCACTATATTTTGTAGAAAAGGGGGAGGCTGTAGATACTCAGAGTAGGCTTTTCAGTATCAACAAAGGCAGGGATGGAATACGGTTGGGGGGAGCGGGACTCAACCCGGTTATTTAGTAAACGTTTATTGAGTGCTGTTGCTAAAGCCTTGTACTAAACCCTAGAGGGAGAGGGAAGACAGTCTTTTGCACCCTATGAGCTCATAATCCCCCGTAGTGTGGATTGTAAATGGAGGGAAGTAATCAGAATCTAAGCAGAAGTGAGTTAAGAGAGAAGTAATGAGGATTCAGAAAAGGCAGAGGGAATCCGCTTGTGACTGGGAAATGAAGGGGTGTACATAGCAGAGGGTAGGTGTGGAGAATGTGTGAAATGTGTTACTAAAGTAGGGAAAAGGAAATTTCATTTGACAGCAAATTGGGGAAGCTCTTAAATTTATTCAGCCGAGCATGGTGGCTCACGCCTGTAATACCAGAACTTGGGGAGGCAGAGGCGGCCAGATCATGACGTCAAGAGATAGAGGCCATCCTGGCCAACATGATGAAACCCCGCCTCTACTCAGAATACAAAAAATTAGCTGGGCGTGGTGGCGCGTGCCTGTAGTCCCAGCTACTCCAGAGGCTGACAGGAGAATGCTTGAACCCAGGAGGCAGAGGTTGCAGTGACCCAAGATCGCGCCACTGCACTCCAGCTTGGGCAACAGAGCGAGACTCCATCTCAAAAAAAAAAAAATTTATTTATTCAAGGACGGACACGGCACGGTGGCTCATACCTGTAATCCCAGCACTTTGGGAGGCCAGGACAGGTGGATAACGAGGTCAGGAGTTCAAGACCAGCCCAGCCAAGATGGTGAAACCCCATCTCTACTAAAAATATAAAAATTAGCTGGGTATGGTGGCGGTTGCCTGTATGGGAGGCTGGGGCAGGAGAGTCGCTTGAAACCCAGAAGGCGGAGGTTGCAGTGAGCTGAGATCACACCACTGCACTCCAGCCTGGGCGACAGAGTGAGACTATGGCTCAAAAAAACAAAGATTTATTTATTTTTTGAGACAGACTAGCTCTGTTGCCTAGGCTGAAGTGCAGTGTCACAATCACAGGTCATGCAGCCTCAGCCTCCTGAGCTCAAGTGATCCTCCCACCTCAGCCTCTGGAGAAGCTGGGACCACAGGTTCGCACCACTACATACGGCTTTTTGTAGAGACAGGTCTCTCTCTATTGTTCAGGCTGGTCTCAAACTCAGGGACTCAAGCAGTCCACCTGCCTGGGCTTCCCAAAGTGCTGGGATTACAGATGTGAACCACTGATCCCGGCCAGTCAAGTTTTTAGATGCTTAAGTGCCAGGCATAATTTGCACTTCTACCACTTTTACAGCTATTACTTTAGACAGTTCTACATCCTAACCATTTTTAACTTAATTCATCTTGTGAAATGAAAACTGAAAACTTTTGACTTTGTCTATTATTCATCTCTTCAGTCTACAACCTAGAGCTTTATTTAGACAGTAATACTATACTGTCATGTGGAATTTCTAGCATTCTGTGAATGGAATCCATATTAATATACTTAAGTGCTTATACCATAGTTATCTTAAACTGTAGGCTATTTATTTGGACCTTACTTATGTGTAAGGAAAGTAGAAAGAGAAGATGCCCTGTCCATGTTACCAAATCAGTGACAGCAGTAAAATGACAGGAATTTACTTTGTCTAATGTCTCATAGTTCTGGAAACCTCTTTTTAACATAGAATGACCATTGTTCTGTGGACTTTTTTTTTCTTTTGAGACGGAATTCTGCTCCTGATTCCCAGGCTGGAGTGCAATGGCGCGATCTCTACTCACTGCAACCTCCGCCTCCCAGGTTCAGGCGATTCTCCTGCCTCAGCCTCCCAAGTAGCTGGGATTACAGGTGCCTACCACCATGCCCAGCTAATTTTTTTGTATTTTTAGTAGAGACAGGGCATCACCATGTTGGCCAGGCCGGTCTCGAATTCCTGACCTCAGGCAGTCCTCCCTCCTCCGCCTTCCAGAGTGTTGGGATTATAGATGTGAGCCACCTTACCTCGATAAGCCATTTTGGATCCAGGGATTTGTCAGTTGTGCTGGATGAATCCCAGTTATATTCTTGTCTCTGGCTTCATCCTTTCATCCCAATTTGGAAGCCCATTAGGAAAACAAGCTCTGTTTTTTGTTTTTTTTTTTACTGATCACTACATTTTTTCCTCAACTCAAAAATATATGAGCATGTAAAGCATCCAAGTTGTTGCTTTGAACAGCTTCTATAGGTGCATTTTTTTTTTTTTTTTTAAAGACAGGGTTTCATCATGTTGGTCAGGCTGGTCTTGAACTCCCGACCTCAGGTGATCCGCCCACCTTGGCCTGCAAAGTGCTTGGATTACAGGCGTGAGCCACCACACCTGGCCCTACAGGTGCATTAAAAGAGGAACTCTATCTCTGAAAATCCACTTATTTTTCACTGTAGAGGATAAAAGGGCCCTTTCTCATATATTAGGTCAAGGTCCAGAGTTTAAACTTCAGTTTAAAGGATGCAGTGCTGAGGAATGGTGTGTTCATGGAAAAGGCAAGCCACTTGTGAGAGTCTGGTGTAGACGTTATTTTGTTGTATGTGGTATAACTTTTGAGACTGTCTCTCAATATTAAGAGTCTGGATTTTCCATAAGTGCTTCACAGAATGTGAACATCCCCACTTTTTTTGGGCAAGGGATTTGTGGTACATTGGGATGAGAGAATTTGATTTCCAAATCAGAATTAATGAATGTTTTTTTACCATGTTTAGAAATACTATTTAAGCAAGGCTCTTAAGTTGCTTAACTTTTGTTTCTATTTGAAATTCTAGGGTGACAATGAAGAACAAGAAAAATTACTCAAGAAAAGCTGTACGTTATATGTTGGAAATCTTTCTTTTTACACAACTGAAGAACAAATCTATGAACTCTTCAGCAAAAGTGGTGACATAA
This sequence comes from Cacajao melanocephalus, assembly GCA_963573385.1. Lineage (NCBI taxonomy): Eukaryota > Metazoa > Chordata > Mammalia > Primates > Pitheciidae > Cacajao > Cacajao melanocephalus. Next base: position 32,064 of record CAUYLG010049610.1, read on the forward strand.
AGAAAATCATTATGGGTCTGGATAAAATGAAGAAAACAGCATGTGGATTCTGTTTTGTGGAGTATCCTTCCTGTGTTTAATATAGCTCTTGAACCAGGGTAGAGCTGACAGTGGTTGGTTGCCTGTTTGAAGAAAAAAAAAAAAAAAAAAAAAGCAAGGCTGCTAGCTCATAAGCATCCCTGCACTTGTCCCTACGTTTTCCTTCATCTCCCTTCTACTTTCTGTCATATTTATCTCTGCTTTTATACTGTGAAAGCTGCTACTATTTACATTCTCTTGAAATCCATGCTTTGTTTATGGTTAAGAAAAAGTTTTTTTTTATTTTTTTATTTTTTTATTTTTATTTTTTTAAGACGGGGTTTCACCATGTTGGTCAGGCTGGTCTTGAACTCCCAACCTAAGGTGATCCGCCCGCCTTGGCCTCCAAAGTGCTTGGATTACAGGCGTGAGCCACCACGCCTGGCCTCAAGAAAAAGTTTCAAGAATATTTGCCCTTCATGTAAAAAAAAATTCTAAAGAGCATAGTGAAAAACTTTGTTCTGTTCTAAACACCTAATTCCCTTTCCCAGAAGCAGTCAGTTACCAGTTTCTTGGGTGTCTTTCAAAAAATAATCCTGTGGGTCTGCGGTAGTGTATTGCATGTGCTGGTTTTCTTTGTAAATAAAAACATTTTTTTATTGTTCCATTTCAGCACATGTAGGTCTGTTTTAAAAATAGCTGTGCAGCTGGGCATGATGGCTCATATTTGTAGTGCTAGCTACTCAGAAAGCTGAGGTAGACCCAGGATCACGAGCCCAGGAGTTCAAGGCTGCAGTGAGTTGTGATGGTGCCATTGTATTCCAGCCTGGGTGACAGGGCAAGACCCCCATCTTTAAAGAAAAAAAATTTTTTTAAGTAAAATAGCTGTATAGTATTTCATTATGTAGATGTTTATAAGGTGATTGTATAGGTAAAAACCAAAACTTTATTTAGTTGTGATCATTGAGTTACCTTACTCAGACTCTTTAAATATTGGACCTCCTGGATTTATCCTATGTTCTTTTTACTATATTTAATGTTTTGTTCATTCAATTTAATATTCTGAGAAGTTTTGCAGACCCTTTTGAATTTTTTTCTGTGTCCTGATTTTATGTTTGTTTTGGTTGAAAATTTTCCTTAAGTGTCTGATAATCCCTGGATTTCTGTTCATAATTAAGAATGCTGCTTCACTGGACCCAGGCAGGGCTTCTCTCCCAGATTGCTGGCTTGCCGTGGGGATATGTGGGTTTCCCAAATGCTAGAATGAAGAGATTTTATTTTGGCCTGCTAACATCAAAGCCACTAGTTCCTCCAGATGGTTTATTGAGAACACTATTGTCTTATTTGTCTGGGATTAAAAGTCTTCCTGCTTACAGGTCTTCCCAGATAGACATTTAATTAAATGGAGATCTCTCTCTGATTAAGAAGGTTTGGGAACTACTACCTTCTTGATACCGAGTCTTTCCTTTAGTGAAATGCAGTGCGATTCCATATGCACTGTGACCTCTTTATTAAGGTTGCTCTGGAATATGTAGCACCTAACTTGAATATATAGCACTTGTTTCTTGGATAAGAAGTGTACAGTGGTCTAAACCTGCACTGAGTGTATTTTATATTTTGCAAACCAAAATACAGAGATGATGAGACCAAAAATTATCAACAGGAATGTCCAGAAGTCATGATCAGTGTAGCCATGGATAAGTGTCACATTTGACTATGTGCTTTTAGACCAATTGCAAACAGGCCTGTGCAAGCTGAATTACTGTCTTTGCACTACATCTGGTTGGATTAGCTCTTATGCTTTTTAACAACTCAGCTTCATTTACATGTTGTTTTCCCATTTCCAAAAATGCTTGGGAAAATGCTAGTGTTCCTTAATACTTAAGATATTACTCACGAGCAGATGCAGAAAATGCCATGCGGTACATAAATGGAACTCGTCTAGATGACCGAATCATTCGCACAGACTGGGACGCAGGCTTTAAGGAGGGCAGGCAGTACGGCCGTGGGCGATCTGGGGGCCAGGTATGCAAGAAGGGTCTCTGGGCTCAGCCATTTCCTGGGATTCCAGTCACAATGACAGGTGTTTTGGCAATTTGTATTTACTCTTTTATAAATAACTTCGTGTCTATAATCTTGGCTTGAAGTGGATGTAAAAACCACTCAACGTTTTGGGTAAATTGATTTTTTAAACCCTGAAATAGTCTATTCTGTACCTTTCTAACAAGCATCCATTCTTGAATTTTTGCTAGGGGCTGGATATCTTCCACTTGCAGGAATATCTACAAGGAAAGCAAAATGCACTGAAATGAGTTGAAGTGCATATGTCCTGCTTGAAATGTTCACATTAGGGCATCTGAACAGGCGTCACTGTTTGACATGTTTGTGGGAGGTATATTTTTTACCATTCTTCTCTATACTGTAACTCTGTTCTTTTTATTAAAGGTACGGGATGAGTATCGGCAGGACTATGATGCTGGGAGAGGAGGCTATGGAAAACTGGCACAGAACCAGTGAGTGGTGAGAGCTCCATCAGTGAAAAACACTCCTTTGGCCTGTTTAATTTGTTGAAGAACATCACTTAAAGTCTGCATACAAGCCCGTTTTTACCAAGCTTTGATCAGTGTCTTTACTGCGCTGAAAGCCTCTTCTTGATTTTCCTCTGAAAGTTATTAAAGGACAGAATCCAAACAAATGCTGTTAATTCTTGTCTGAGAATCTTGGCCATGTGTCAGATTATCAGAACAATTCTGTTACCAGGTCAGAAACTGTTCTTTGACAACAGATTGGATCTATAATGTTGATTAGTCTTTAGCCAAAACCACCATACTTCTTTTAGGAAGACTAGAAAAATTTAAAACATTTGTTTTTACCATATTGAGTCTCAAGTAGGTTCATGATCTACATTGGGGCCTGGAATTATTTTTTTAATTTTAAGTTTGCATGAAATAATGCCTAATAAACGGAGGTGGGGCCAGGCATGGTGGCTCACACCTGTCATCCCAACATTTTAGGAGGCTGAAAGGAAGGATAGCTGAGGCCAGGAGTTTGAGACCAGACTGGGCAACACAGCAAGATACCCTTCTCTGCAAACAAAGCAAAACATAAAACAACAAATGGAGTTGTGCTACGTTGTATGGCTTTGCACTAAATTAGGAACAGGTGTTTGACAACTGAATTTGTTTTCGATGAATGTTAATCTCTAAAGGCAAGTTTAGAGATCAAGGACCTTCCTAAATAGTTGGTGCAAAAGCAGTCTACACAGAACAGCCCTGCTTCCGTGCTTTACACATCAGGCAATGAGGCCAGAACTTGAGTATTTACTAACACATTTTTCCAAAGATGTCAATGTTATACCTAAAGCTAAAAAGCAAGGGTTTGTCATAGAACCTCTAAATAATTTCAGGGTTAGGGGAGACGTTGTCAGTAGGAAATGGGATAATATCAAGTGACAGTGAAAACACTGCCTTGACATGACCATCAAATTTACTCTTTACGTTTTCAGTGATGTTAGGAATGGAGTGGGTTTAAAAAAGGATGTTGAAGTTAGAATGTTTGATAGAAACAATCACAGAAGGTTCCTGTAGAAGATGCTGCTTTTAGCCATTTCTCATGGTGAAGTCTGTTTTTATTTTTTTCCTCAAATTGTACTTACTGAGGCTCAAGCCTTCACAGTGAGCTGATGGTCTCTATGGAGAAGGGGAGTCTAGGGAATTTATTTTGTATTTGTAAGGCAAGAGGTGATTTTTCTCTAATACATGTGAGTTATTGTTCATTTAAAGCTGTTAGTCTAGTATAATTTTCTCTGATATGAAAAAATGTGAATTTTTTTCACTTAGCAACAAAGTACTTTCGAACTTCCAATAGTCTGTGAGAGTTGGGGCTGAAGTACCTTAGTGTGGACACCTCTCGTGTCACAGTGAGTGTAGAAATCTGAAAGTGCTTAGAAAGAAACTTTGCAAACACTTAATGAGGATACACTGTTCATTTTAAACATTTGTTTATACTGTAGTTTAAGCTAATGTATTTTATATTCTTTTGTAGTAAAACAACTCATTTTTCTACAGGAGACAGTGGTTTTATTTGAATTGCCTTCTATAACAGGTTTCAATAAAGTTGGACAAAGTTACCGTTGTCACTTCCCGTTTCCTGCCTTATAAAGAGGGATGTGTTCTGGAACTCCTCTACTCTGGACTACACATGAATGAGTTCTAGGGGGATTCTATGAATAATGATGTGGAAATTTGCATTTCCATTTTGATGGACAGTTGTTGGGAAATAACTGGCTGCATGTGAAGAGAGAACACTGATGTTGTGAAAGTGATAAAATAATAATAGGCACCAAGCAACCTCCACTGATGATGATGGAAGAATAAGTTAGTTTTCCAGAAAACATACTCTGGATGATTGCAGGGGTAGGGAAATTGGGGCTGAATTAAGAGGATCTTATGTTTCTTGGGCTTGAGAACACTAAATACGAGTTTCTACTACACCATTCTTTCATGTTTCTCATGGATAGCATCTGACTTATTTCTCACTTTAATCAGAGAAAGTGAAAATTCAAACATGTACACTAAGATTAGGGAACCACAATTAATATAGGTGGTGAAGTATGAGAATTAAACATTCAATTTCTCAGTCAAGCTAACCTGATTTTAAATGCTCAGTAGCCACATATGGCTAGTGACTACTGTTGTAGATGAAAATACGGAACATTTCTATCAGAAAATTCAGCTAGATGGTGCTGTTGCTTTAAGGGTAAGCTGGTTAGGGCCTGCCTGCACTGCCCACTGTTCTTAAATGACCCTTGTCATGACTGGAATGTCATAAGAAAAAAATTACCAAACAGTACATGTTTTTCAACACAAGAGAACACAAGTTTATAAAGGCATTTATTTTTCAAAAAATATTTTGCTAGAAGGGTTGAGTACTGTAATTTCATATGATGATAAACTTTAAATAAATTTTTTCTGACCAACAGGTACCAGTTAAGTGAACAGCCTGTCTAGGTCTGCTTTTGTAACACCCAAATGCAATTAGCACTTCTCTGATGGTATTCCCTGGGTTGTCTTAATTTATCTACAGGCCAGGAGGCAGAGCCCAGCACATAACGAAAGTATGTGCTTTGTAACTGCTGATTTAATTCCATTTCTTAACTAAGCAGAGCAGGGAATCAGTATCTCTAATTCACACTATTAATAGACTTTCTTGCCTGAAGAGTCTGACCTGCCCAGATCCCCCAATTACTTCTAGCCCAGGGAAGCAGTAAACTGCAACTGCAGAGAAAAAGGGCAGCTAAGATGAGACTAGTACTGGCTGAGTCCCAGTTAGGTCTGTTACTGTTTTCTTCCAACTATAAATCCAGGATGACAATGTTACTCAGATTCAGTGCTAGGTAGAAAAGAGAATGCAAAGCCAAAAACAGTTTGGGGATTATTGGCAGCAACTTCTTTTCCCCTTCTTAAGAGGCCAACAGAAAGCTGATTAGGATTCTTGAGAGAACTTAACTAAAAGTTGAATTAAATCTATATTCATTGCTATGGATTTAACAAAAGGAAAGACCGCTGTGAAGAAGCAACTACAGCCTGGTAGTTTGCTGAGGAGAGGACTGGGCAGCTTGTTGAAGGCTCATCAGAAGTAGATTTTAGTTAGCACAAGGCCTGCACTCAACTTCAAAAGCATAAGATCTAGGCCTGGCACAGTGGCTCACACCTGTAATCCCAGCATTTTGGGAGGCTAAGGCAGGTGGATCACCTGAGGTCAGGAATTTTAGACCAGCCTGACCAACATGGTGAAACCCTGTCTCTACTAAAAATACAAAAATTAGCTGGGCATGATGGCGTGTGTCTGTAGTCCCAGCTACTTGGGAGGCTGAGGCAGGAGAATTGCTTGAACCCAGGAGGCTGAGGTTGCAGTGAGCTGAGATTGTGCCATTGCACTCCAGCCTGGGCAACAGAGCGAGACTCTGTCTCAAAAAAAAAAAAAAAAAGGTATAAGGTCTGCCTACCTCGTGGGCACCCAGACAGTTCAGTGCCAAACTAGTACCAGTAAAACCACATCTGCCTCTTTCACCAACAGTCCAGAGTGTTTCAAAAATACCTTTATTAACCAAGGAAGCAATTACTGTAAACATCAGAAAAAAAAAAGACATTCTGATCTAGGACTTGAGTTAAACAGCGGTTTACACCTAATTAGAGATCAAGATCACGCCACTGCACTCCAGCCTGGGCGACAGGGAGACTCTGTCTCAAAATAAAAAAAAAAGACCAAACTCAACATTTAATCTAAGCCACACTGGGCAGCACACCTCAAGATGCCCTATGAAGCATTAAGCTGGAGGTGAGTCACTGGACTTGGACAGCCCACGTTTCGCAGATTGGAGGAAACGGCAGCTCATGCTCTGGGCGTTGATTTTCTAACAGGAACAATCTGTCTTTTGCATGCCAGGGTCTGTCAATGAAGAACTGAAATACTTTCTCACTCTGCAGTACAAGACATTTTGAATCAATAGCCCAGTGACTGGCTACTTTGGTATACCGCACCCCCACCAAAAAAAAATTAGAGGCAAATGTCTGGCATGTGTTTTGAAAAACCTCATGTTTGCATAATTATGTTGGAAAAACTCATGAAAAGCTCTTCCTCACCTTAAACTGTCATTTTTCCTAATGCTGACAGAACCCCACCTATAGCAGCATAAAGTGCCTCTACTCTCAGTCTTTGTAATGACTTGAAACACAATAAGAAACACTGACCTGGTTTTAAATTAAGGATTTTGAGGACTCAGGAGAGAAAAGTGCTGGGGCTGCTTCCCCGTGTCACCCCTGGTGTTGGAAACCCTGCATGTAAACATGGTCTGACTCAGTCCTCAACTGCTGGCATCAGCCTTCTCTCAGCCATACCTTAGGGCCATGTGAAACTAAACAATTTAGCTTTTTCAACACCCTAAACCTACCCAGGCATAAATTTGAGTATCTTCTGCCATTTACTTGGTGTTTTTCTATTCAAACTTCTGAGTTTCTCATACATACATTGGTTGGTTTTCCTCCCCTGATTCAGAAAAGATATTGGGTAGGTTTAACATACATCTTTCCTTTCCAATGTCACAAAAGGCTGGATTAAAGATGTAAGATGCATGACATTAATCCTAATGCAGCTAAGTGTATGGACAAGGCCATTTAGACTTTCCTTCAGAAGACGGGGTTCAAAAGAAGGAGAAAAAACAACTGTGCTAGTGTCAGCATTGGTCACGCAGAAGCCAGGTGTGTCCTGCATGTTACTGAGATCACTAAAGGGACAGGAGAAAAAAACGATACAGTTGCTGTACTCCCATGGGAGTAAGTTGTCTTTACTACCTTCCCTCTTCTCTCCAGCCACTTGCAAAAGATCTAAAGTCAGTCAGTCTTCAATTTTGAATGTTTAAATTTCAGACATCCTTGAAAATAGAAATGGATTTCTTTTAATCCATTCTTAACTTCTTCCAATTGGGAGGCAACACAGGGAAATGACAACTTACAAATTACTCCTAGCTGCATTCTTATTTGTTTGACTACTAGGTTTGATGGGATAAGAGTTTTTTAACAGGTCAAAACCAGAAAAATACAGGGAATTCAATATCCCAGCAAAAGCCTTTATAAGATGTACGCCATGTATTGTAATTCTTAAAACCACGACTGAAATCTGTCATTGTTACTGGCCCCCAAGGCTGCTATCTTTTTCTCACACCTTAATTTACTCTTCCCAAAGCAGGCACTGTGCTTATAAGTGTGCCTCCTGAAACAGAACACACCAGTCAGTTTATGACCACTTCCATCTCACCCTTCAAAAGGAATGAACTGCACTCTCTAAGACTCACTTGGAGAGGGAAGTCAGTGAAAGGTGCCACTGATAAAAGTAAAACAGGACTGGATTTGTCAAAACCACTCCTAGCTACACTTAATGCCCCAGGGAACACTTACTATTCTCAGAGTTATGTTGTATCAAAAACATCCTGCATTTTTAGGTTCTGGGAGTAAATTTGAAACCTGTACTCAGTTCACATCTAACTAAGTTTCAAAAGCTGCACCAAATCTACTAAGCTTTTTTTTTTTAATACTCTTCACTGCATGCTCTGTCTATATGCATGCGTTTGAATAATAAATATTAAATATGGGGGACGCACAGAATCCATAAAATTAAAAATGAAACCAAACCGAACATTAAACAATAGTACATGGTAGCTGGAGAAAGAATAAGGGCAAAAAATAAATTTGAGGTAACAATAGTGGCCCAACACCACTGATCTGAAATATCTGTAAAAATTCAACTAAGTGTTTGGAGATTCAAGTAACAAACCATCTGCTCCAACTTGGTCAGACTTCCCAGAGTCCCTGCTGAGTTTCAGTCCATGAGCCGGCACTCACATAGCTCCTTGTAAATCCTCTTCCGCACTCGGGGCATGTCTTCTTGTGAAAACTGGAAAGGCTGCTCTAAGGCGAGGCACTTGCAGTACTGCAAAGGTCCCAGAAACACTTAAGTGGCACTTGGAGCTGTGTGCCAGCCCGTTATATTTTACTAAATGCAAACCTAATAGGGTCTAAGGCAGAAGTCCCCAACCTTTTTGGCACCTGGGACTGGTTTCGTGGAAGGCAATTTTTCCACAGACTGGTTGGTGGGGGTAGGGGGAGGAGGTTGGTTTCAGGATGAATTATCAGGTATTAGACTCCCATAAGGAGCATACAACGTAGATCCCTTGCATACGCAGTTCACAATAGGGTTCATGCTCCTATGATAATCTAATGTAGATTGCATCTGTCCGTGGCCCAGGGGTTGGGGACCCCTGATGTAAGGCAGCATTTTCATGTCTGTTTAAACTACTGTAAAAACACATTGTTTTCAACATTTGCCCAAACTACAGTCAACTGAACAAGCTAGTATATGGCTTGGGATTGCCTCTCCCTCCTGACCCAATACTGTGAAAAGCAGCAACTGATGAAAAGGCCTAAATTCCTCCCAAAGTGCAACCTGCTGAGAGTGCAGCTAGACCTATCATGGCCCTTAAGTGGGAACTTGAATTTGTTTACAAAACCTCAAACATGTATGAGGTATACAAATGAACCTGTCTTCCAAGATCTTTGCAAATCTCTAAATTCTTCATTATATTCTGTAATTTCCTTCACATATATATATATAAAACTGAATTTCTTCCGTAGCCCTTTTTGACCTCTAAGGAGATCTACAGCATGAGATGGCAGTTTTTCAATGTGGACCATATTTAAAATTTAATCACTCTGTGTCAAAGACCTACGGATTGCTTACCAATGGTTTTTTTTTTTAATTCTGCAGATGCCAATGGTTATGATATAGACAAATTCAAGTCAGTCTCCAACGTGGATTACTAATAACCTCCAATGAGACATGGATGATATCCACAGGTCATTCTTGGTCCCTGGAAGGTGGTTCTTCCTAATGATAATATCTGAAAATGCAGGAACTACTGCTCCTCAGCAATAAAGGGGAGGGAAGGTACTTTGTTGCTTGTACCTAGCAACATGTACACATACAGGAACTGCCATAACTCCCCTCTCAACCCAACAAACTCAATTCACACATTATAAATTCTGAAAAAACAGTATTTCTTTACCTGGAGCACAAAGACTCCACAGTCACTGTCATTTTTCTGTTGTGGAATACACTGAGGGGAAAAACAAAAGAGTCATTAAAATAAGATCAATTACTCCTCTTCAGACAAGAAAAACTCCTTTATGGAAAAATGTGCAAAAGATAGGAAACTTTTCTCTCTCCAGGACAGCTGGTATATCCTCTGATATTTCAAGCATCTAATTTTATGGAGGCACCTGGCCACATAAAAAGAGCTATCAAGTGGCAATCACAGTTATAAACAATGTTTTACCTAAATATGAGAAATGGGAAATCAAATGTAAAAACCTACTTTAAAAACACCCATTTGGATCAGAGTTCCGCTATCAATTCACTGACAATGGAGTCAAAATGGAATTGTGGCTGGGAGAACACAGGCCTGGCCTCTGGATGCTAAGATGGTAACAACTCTGCTGAGCAGTCTTCACTTTCAATCTCACATCACACAACCCTGTCCTATTCTTTGAAAGAAATCATGAAGGTAAATAGTATGGTTTTTGTTTTTTGGGGTTTTGAGACAGGGTCTCACTCTGTCGCCCAGGCTGGAGTGCAGTGGCGAAATCTCAGTCTCCTGAGTTCAAGCAATCCTCCTCAGCTTCCCAAGTAGCTGGGACTACGCCTGGCTAATTTTGTTTGTTTTGTAGAGATGAGGTCTCACTATATTGCCCAGGCTGGTCTTGAACTCCTAGACTCAAGCAATCCGTCCACCTTTGCCTCCCAAAGTGCTGCGATTACAGGCATGAGCCACTGTGCCCAGCCAACAGTATGTTTTTAAAATAACTGGTTACAGTTTTCTGCCCAAAGTGGGAATACAGAAGATCCTGACTAAATTTAGAATACCTAGATTTTTTAGTCAAGTAAATTCAGTAAATTTACCAGCTCTGGTTTGAACTGGTATACTTGGTTATTCAAAACACAAAACTTAAGCTTAATTTTAAAATTCAGCATTGATTCAGTTCAAGGATGAATAAATCTTGTCTCTTTGGGTTTGGGTTAAAGGTTTGTTTCAAGACTCTGCCTATAACATTGTGTCAATGATCCAGATGGACCTGCGTTCAAGGACCTGACTGTCAATAGTTTTGATGTCCTTTGGGTAACATCATACCTGGGCTTCAGTTTTCTCATCTAAAAAATAAAGATGTTTACCCGTAAATGTCCTGTCTACCTCCCAGTTTATATGGATCAAATGAGCTCTAATGCACAAAAACACAATAATACAGCTAACCATAAATGGAAGACACTGGTATTTACAACAGGAATGAGCAGCTGTGCCTGGGCACTCTGCCCCACAGTTTGAATGTCATGGGCCAAACATGGCGCTGCATCCAGATTATGCTGGGACTGAAGCTCTTGGGCTACTATTTTCCCCCATGCCTGGCAAGTAGCCCAGTGCACTTCCCCCCCTCAGTGGATCCAAATAGTCATTTCAGCATTTCTCTGGGTCTATATGGGTCATCTGGAAATAAGAGCCATGACACAAGAGGCAAGTGTCACCCAAAACACATTTTTTTCCCCCAGAAGAGCAAATACATCATTAGCAACTGCCTCAGGGAGGAAATGACTGAAGTGATTTGCTCCCAGGAAGCACTGGGCAACTGAGCAGCAGATGATGACTACTAAACTGACGTTTATTCTCAGCTGCCTCCCTAGAGCCTCCAGGCTCTCCTTGGTAGCTCTGTCACCAGTCTTCAAATGTTCCTAAAGGTACCCACCCTTAGATAATTCCAACCCCTGGACATGCCTGGATTTCATTGTTATCACATACTTACCTTTGTAACAGCAGTCTGCCAACCCTGAAGAAATTCAGGTCTATTTTTTTCTCTGGCTTCAGTCAGCAAATACTTTCTTATATTCTGGTTAAAAAGAAACCACAACACAGATGCTGTGTTCCATCAGTTGGTGAAAAATGGAACATGCCCACAGCAGACAGAAGCAAAGGAGGAGGCTGTGGCCCCGTAACTGGGCAGAGTATGCATTAAGAAGCTGGAACAAACTTTTTTTTTTTTTTTTTTTAAGACACGGGATCTTGTTCTGTCACCCAGGCTGGAGTGCAATGGCATGGTCATAGCTCACTGCAGCCTTGAACTCCTAGGCTTCAGAGATCCTCCTACCTCAGCCTTCTGCTGGGACTACAAGTGCACACCACTGCTCCCAGCTAAAGCTGGAACTTTATTTCACACTCTTCATTTCATATTGTTAAGGAGGACTCAGATCTTCTGTATTCAAGGTATGCACCAAGACTGTGGACACTGGCATTTGTTTAATCAGAACATCTTTTGAGACGGTTAGCCAGCCCTTCCTAGCAGTAAGTCAGCTTGCTGCATTTGAAACTTACATACTGGCAAGTCAAAAAGAAAGTCTTTATCATTGCCAATGCTCAACAGAGGAAAGGAACCCATTGCAGACATCATTAGTAACTAAAACTAAATGAAAAACATTCCAGCCTTACATATTCTGATACACTCCTTATTTTTGAGTATTGCAGTAAAGTTTAACATTCAGTTTCTGGAAAGTTATACTAAAATTCATTCTGAATACTGAATATGGTCAAGTCCAGTTTTGAAATATCTACCAAGATGAAGTCTGCCGGAGTTTCAAAATGTCCCCAATGACCTCAACCTCTGTGCATATCTCTCTCCACATCAAGAGTGAAGTCAGAGGTTATGTGAATAACCCACTCCCATCCCACCCCCAACAAAAGGTGGACTGGGGCCAGATGCGGTGGCTCACACCTGTAATCTCAGCACTTTGAGAGGCCAAGGCGGGCAGAACACATGAGGTCAGGAGTTCAAGACGAGCCTGACCAACATAGCAAAACGTTTCTACTAAAAATACAAAAATTACCCAGGCGTGATGGTGTGTGCCTATAATCCCAAGTACCCTGGAGGCTAAGACATGACAACTGCTTGAACCTGGGAGGTGCGGCCATGAGCCAAGACTGAGCTACTGCACTCCAGCCTTCAAGCCTGGGTGACAGAGAGCCACTAATGCAAAAAAAAAAAAAAAAAAAGGTGGACTCGAAGCCACTTCTTCAGAAACAAAAATACATAGTGAAAGCAAATACTTAACTAAGTATGACAGCATGTTGCTCTACTCCCTTTAAACAAGTTCTCAGAATAAGCAGTGTATGTAAATTCCTTTTTCTTGAGACAGAGTCTCACTCTGTTGCCAGGCTGGAGTGTAGTGCTGCGATCTTGGCTCACTGTAACCTCCACCTCCTAGATTCAAGCGATCCTCCTGCCTCAGCCTCCTAAGTAGCTGGGACTACAGGTGCCCAGAACCACACCCAGCTAATTTTTGTATTTTTAGTAGAGATGGGGTTTCACCATGTTGGCCAGGATGGTCTCGATCTCTTGACCTCGTGATCCACCCACGTTGGCCTCCCAAAGTGCTGGATTACAGGCATAAGCCACCACGCCCGGCCAGTATATATAAATTCTTAAATAAAATATAGGCAAAAAATATTTGTCCTTAAAAATGATCACCTACACTCAAAATGTACTGAGCATCTATAATGGTTCAAGTGCTGGGGACACTAGTGAATAAAGCTCTTGTAGTCTCTGCTGTCATGGAATTTACACACTTATGTGGTAACTGTTTAAAGCATTTTTCATCAATTCTTTGGAAATATAGGCCCCTAACTCTTAGTTAAGAGCCACTTCTACAACCCCCACATCCTCTTAAAACAAAAAACAGCTTGACCCCACCTGCCTGGATGACTGAACTGTACTTGGCTCTAAATTACTTCTAGCTATCACCAAAAAGGAGTCTGCTCTTAGGGTCTTTTTGCAAATGTGCAAAATTATTATTTTTGCCGAAAAGGTTAAGAACTCTGCAGGAGGGCTTGGGCAAAAATTCAGAAGATAAATTTTTCAATGACTGTGCAGAATGTGACTTTGCAGGCCCTAATGATTCAGAATCAACTTAGAACCCAACTGCATGTTTTACAAACAAAATCCTGTTTAATCATCATTTACTCCATGAAGGCGAATGTCTGTCTGGACCCTACGTGACTCCCTAGCATCAGTGCCTGGCACAAAGCAAGAGGCACAGTAAATATTTCCTAGATGAAACAATTTTCCCGACAACTCTGCTGTCTTCTGCCTGTCAGAATCTGATTCTTAAAGGCACTGATATGGCTGCACTTTTGGTTATATCTTTGCAAGTCTGTCTAGGAAAGAGACAATATAGACAGGCTCTGGTCAGTATGAGAATATGCTGGTTGAGAGACAGGCAAGGAATTAGGGAAGGGAACTGGAAAAGAATGCTCATACCTGGTATTGTACCAACTCTTCTGGGCGAGAGTTAAGAGAACTCTGGGCCCAGGAGGCTTCTTGTTTTGGGGTTTTTTCCTGGAATTCTTGGAAATGAAAATGTGAATTTTGAAAACTTGATTTTCCTCATAATTTGCATTATGCTTAATTTTTAAATTAAATGTAAATTAAACAAATAATACAAGAAAATATTCTCCTTGTTAAAAAAAAATATTCCAAAATAAGGCCAAAATATTCTCCTCGTAATTAAAATATCCCAAATAAGGCCAAATCCCCTTTAACTATGAGTCCTACTTTTCTACAATTACCCAAAGGTAATAATCACTGATATAAGGAAATGCTAAGATCCCATCTTTTTACTTACAAATATATATGTATATATGTGTCTACATATACACATGCATGGATTTGTATATATACACATACACATGTATTTTTTCTATAAATGTATTATCCTGTATCATTCCACAATTGGCTTTTTGAAACTCTATGCCTTGGACATCTTTCCATTTGAGGACTTGAAGGTCTGATATATTATTTTTAACTGCTATGGTCAGTTTAGTAGTATGGGTATACTGTACCATAGTGTATTTAGCTATTCTCTTGATAGAGCTAAACTGAGATTGTTTTATTTTGTGCTATTATAAATAATGCTGCCGTGAACATCCTAGTACATGCCCCATCCTTGTATACATATACAAGCATTTTTATAGATACCAAGAAATCAAACTGATACGCAACAGAATTTGCATCTTTTAATTTACAAAGCACTTAGAATTGATGAGAACTGCAGTTATCCCCAAGTGGCTGTATCAACGGATACACTCCACCAGAAAATACAAGAATGCCTGTTTCCTTGCGCTCACATAAACACTTGAATAGCACCACTTTTTCTAACATAATAGGCAAAAAATGTAACTGATGTAGTTTTAATTTGCATTTCTTTTATTTCTGGTGAGGCTGAACATCTCTCCATGTGTTTTTAAATGGTTATTTGTATTTTTCCTAAAATTCACTGAATTAGCCTTTGTCCTTTTCTATTAGGTCCTTTTATCCTCCCCTTATTCATCTGTAGGAGTTCTCTATGTATTCTGGATAGTCATTGTCTGTTATTTACATCATAAACATTTTCTTCAAGTCTGCTGCTTGTCTTTTAACTTTATGTTAGAAGTTTTAAATTACGAGGTGGTTAAATTTATTAAACTTTTGATAAATGTCTTTTCTTTGGTTCCATGTAAGAAGACCTTCCCCACTCTATGAATACAGCATTTTCTTTATTTCATTCAAATACTTTTACAGTTTTGTGTTTTACATGTAGGTCTCTCCATCTATTCAGATTTCTTTTAAGTACTTAAATAAAGCTTTAGAGGTTTTCATCATAAATAATTTCCACATTTCTTGCTAGGGCATATTCCTGGGTTATTTATGTTTTGTTGCTTTTATAAATGGAAACTTATTTCCAGTTACATTTTCTAGCTGGTTCTTGATAGTGCAGGAAAATCCAGAAACCTACTAATTTTTCTTCATTTTGTATCCCACCTTCGTGTTGAACTGTTACTAGCTGAACACTAATGTTTTGTCAATTGATTCTCTTGGGTTCTGATTTATTCTACAGGAGTTATTTTGAAGATATAAGCCAATTTTAGCTCTAAGATAATCCAAGAAAAACAATTTCTAACCACATTCAAGATGTAGTTTTAAGGGAAAAGCAGAGAATATCCAAGTAGAGTATCTCAGAGGGGGATCCGGATCTGAGACAGATCCTCTCCTCAGCCAGAATTCCTCTTCCAATCCTTTTCTCAGCTAATATTTTAGAGGATTTTCATGAAATAAACTGTTTTGATTGCTGCTGTTCTATCTAAAGCTAAGATGCTATCTGGCCAATCATAAAATGAATGAAAAAATAGGCAGTATATTAACTTACCTCTACACAAAACTTAAAATGAATGCCTTGGGAATCATAAAATGAAATAATTCGATTAGAGAGTGTCACGGTAATGAGAGACCAGTGGACTTCCAGATGAATAGGAATCAATAGAAGACTCTTTTTAAACAAATCCACCTGATCAAGAAAAGAGAAAGAAATGCAGCCATCACCACAGGCTATCCAAACCACCAAAAAACAGCAGCTTCCATCTGTTGACCTTTCACCTGCACAACAGCGAAAAACTAGGAAGCAGTGAACCAGAATTTGAACCCAGGTCTTACTCTAAGCCTAGGCTTGTAACTACTAAGCTATATAATATACAACAATAATACAAAAATAAAGATATACAAAGTACAATTTTCTAGTTAATCTACTAAACCTGTGTGTCAACTGCCTGATACGATTTGGCTCCTTATTTTTATGCTTACCTCATTTTCTCATGTACATATTTAACCTGGATTCAACTCTTGTTTAGAAAGGAATCACAGTATTAGAAAACAGTATTAAGGGGCTAGGCACGGTGGCTCACACCTGTAATCCCAGAACGTTGGGAGGCCGAGGCAGGACTGCTGGAACCCAGGAGTTTGAGACCAGTCTGGGCAACAAAATGAGACTCTGTCTCTATAAAAAATAAAAAACCGCCAGGCACTGTGGCTCACGCCTGTAATCCCAGCTTTTAGGGAGGCAGAGGTGGGAGGACAGCTTGAGCCCAGGAGTTCAAGACCTGCCTGGGCAATATAGCGAGACCCCGTTATTTTATAAAAATAAAAAAAAATAAAAAAATAAAAATATATATAAAAAATAAAAAATCAGGCCGGGCTCAGTGGCTCATACCTGTAATCCCAGAACTTTGGGAGGCCAAAGTGGGCGGATCACTGGAGCTTAAGAGTTCGAGACCAGCCTGGGTGACATGGTGAAACCCTGTCTCTACAAAAAAAAATACAAAATTTAGCTGGGCGTGGTGGTGTGCACCTGTAGTTGCAGCTACTTGGTAGGCTGAGGTTGAAAGGATGGCTTGAGCCTGGGAGGTGGAGGTTACAGTGAGCCGAGATCACGCCACCGCACTCCAGCCTGGGTGACAGAGCCAAACCTTGTCTCGAGGAAAAAAAATAAAAAATCAGCCAGGTTTGGTGGTACATGCTTACAATCCTAGCTACTTGGGAGGCTGAGACAGCACGACCACTTGAGCCCAGGAGGTCGAGGCTGCAGTGAGCCATGATCACACCTCTGCATTCCAGCTTGGGCAACAGAGTGAGACCCTGAAACAGCATGTACAGACTCTTTCTGCAGCTATGGTGTAAGCAGCAGTTAAGATCACAGGCTCCAAAGCAAGTCTGTTCAAGTTCAAATTGTGGCTCTTCCACTTATGGGTCAGATGACTTTGGTAACTTCCTTAGCTTCTTTGCACCTTGATTTCCTCAACTAATAAAATGCATAAAACAATAGTACCTACCTTATGAAGCTTTTAAGAGTAATAAATGAATATGTGTAAAATGCATAAAGTTTTGTTTAACACATTATAAGTAGCCAAATACCTTAGTTATTATTATGATTACTCACTTGGGTCTCTCAAATGTCAAACTTGAGAAAAACATCCTTGATAATACTTTATGCATCTTTTATAATGCCAACACATCCTTTACACCGTAATATGTGTCACTTTACAATCTAGAAATTCTACTGTACTCAAAATTCCAGTTGTCGAGTGGGAGATAAAGTAGTAGGTGCTCCATACACATTTGTAAAAGAGTGAATGAATTTCTCTTTTCAGGTGTTTTTTTAGAGTAACTTGGTGATTACTTGGGTTAAAAACATTTTAAACTACCTCTAATTCTCAGAAACTAATTTCCTAAGATTTCCTTCTCACTTTCTGATATTCAAATAATGTTATGCTCTAAATGAATTTTCTACAAGTCTACATGACCTTGGAGCAAATCATTTTAGCTTTTCAGTTTCTGCATCCATAAACTTGGGGGAGTAATGTGGGCAGAAGCAGTGAAAAGAATAAACAATGGTCCTTTCCAGATTAAAAACTCTGAGTATCTGTTTTTTTTAATTCCAACTATCTAAAACAAGGAATCATATTTAGAATACAGTAGTTAATAAAACCAGATTTATATTCTTCTCAAAAAGTAATGTTTTCTTCATTGTAAAATAGATTTCTGTATAAGAATTAGAAAATACAGAAAAAGATACACTCCATGTATCCTTCCAAATCTTTTCCTTC
This sequence comes from Cacajao melanocephalus, assembly GCA_963573385.1. NCBI lineage: Eukaryota > Metazoa > Chordata > Mammalia > Primates > Pitheciidae > Cacajao > Cacajao melanocephalus. The sequence goes on from CAUYLG010049610.1 coordinate 50,146, forward strand.
TTCTAACACATTAACATATACATACATACAGCTTTATACAGGTTGAGTATCCCTAACCCAAAAACCTGAAGTCCTTCAAAATCTGGAACTTTTTGAATGCTGACATGATGCCACAGATTGTCCACAGGGGTGCCTGAGATAGTGACACGTTTGCTTTCTGATGGGTTAATGTACATAAATTGTTGCATACACAAAATTATTAAGAATATTATAAATTACCTTCAGGCCATGCATCTAAGGTGTATATGAAACATAAGTGAATTTTGTGTTTAGACTTTGGTTCTACCCCCAAAATATCTCATTATATATATGCAAATATTCCAAAATCTGAAAAAGTCCAAAATCCAAAACACTTCTAGTCGTCCCAAGCATTTTTGATGAGGGATATTTAATCTGTACACATAATTAAGAAAAATGTGCATGACAGACTGCATCACTGACTCCAATTATTTGTTGCCCTCCCTATGATAAGATTATATAGGCCTGCCCATTGCCATGTGACTTCTCTGCCCCTCCCAAAGACAGAAGTGTAGTCCTGTCATGTGATTTGCTTTAATCAAAAGGATGTAATAAGCAGAAGTGAAGTTATGTCATGATCAAACTGAAACTTTAAGAGCTACCATGTGAAACTGCCATGTCTCAAGATAGGTGCTGCTCCTTCAGTCTGCTGCTGCTCATTCACAGAATAAAGAAGAAAAACCATAGGATCATCTGCTTAGATACAGGAAAGGTATTTGATGAAAGTTAATATCTACTTATGATTTAAAACTCTCAGGAAAATAGGAATAATAGGAAAGCCTAGAGCTGACATCATACACAATAGTGAAAAACTGAATGCTTTCCTTCTAAGATTGAGAATAAGGGAAAGATGTCCTCTCTCATTACTTCAACTCAACATTGCACTAGAAGTCTTAGCCAGTGCAGTAAGGAAAGGAAAAAATGGCATAATAGATTGCAAAGAATGAAATAAAACTGTCACTACTTACAGACATGACTGTCTATGAAAATTTCACAGAATATACAAAAAAAGCTCCTAGAAGTAGTAAATAACTTGGTAAGGTTAGAGGATACAAAGTCAAAATACAGAAATCAGCCGGGCGCAGTGGCTCACGCCTGTAATCCTAGCACTTGAGGAGGCCAAGGTAGGCAGATTGTCTGAGCTCAGGAGTTTGAGACCAGCCTGGGCAATATGGTGGACCCTGTCTCTATTAAAACACAAAAAATTAGCCAGGTGTGGTGGCATGCACCTGTAGTTCCAGTACTCGGGAAGCTGAGGCAGGAGAATTGCTTGAACCCAGGAGGCAGAGGCTGCAGTGAGCTGAGATCCCACCACTGCACTCCAGCCTGGGCAAAAGAGCGAGACTCCGTCTCAAAAAAAATTACAAATAATGCTGAGAAAAATTAAAGACCTAAATACTTGCAAAGATATACCATGTTCATAGATTGAAAGGCTTAATATTATTAGATGTCCATTCTCCCCAAACTAATGTATAAACACAATCTCAATCATAATCCAGCATGCTTATTAAACAACAGAGTTTGACAAACTAATTTTAAAGTTTACATGAAAATGCAAAGGACTTAGAATTGCCAAAACAATCTGGAAAAACCACAAAGCTGGCAGACTCACAGTGATTTTGAGACACATTATGAAGATACAGTAATACAGTGTAGTGTTAACATAAAAAATAGATATCACTGTAAGAGAACAAAAGTCCAGAAGTAGACTTACACATATATGGTCAGTTGACTTTCTATAATGGTGTGAAAGCAATTAAATTGGAAAAGAAAAATATAATAACAAAAAAAAATCTTGATCCCTCCCTACCTCACTTCTTATATACAAAATTCATTGAGATTCATCAGAGATGTAAATATAAAACTGGAAATTACAAAGCTATTAGAAGAAAACTCAGGAGGCAAATATATTTTAGACTGGACACAGAAAGCAGCAACTGTAATAGAAAAAATACAGTAAATTAAATTTCATCAAAATGTAAAACTTCCAGTCATCAAAAGACAGTTAAGAAAACAGAGAAGCCACAGACAGAGAGAAAACAACAAAGCATAGACGTGACAAAGAACTTATATCTAGAACATAAAAACATCTCCTACAACTCAATAATAAAAAGATAAACAACCCAATAAATAGCAAACAATATTAATAGAGACTTCACAAAATATGATATACAAATTTCAGTTTTGCAAGATGAAAGTTTTGGAGATTGGTTGCATAACGTTGTGAATATACTTAACACTACTGAACTGTACACTTAAAAATGTTTAAGAAAGTACATTTTATGTGTATTTTATATAATTTAAAAAGTACTCGGCCAGGCATGGTGGCTCACGCCTGTAATCCCAGCACTTTGGGAGGCCGAGGCAGGCAGATCACTTGAGGTCAGGAGTTTGAGACCAGTTCGGCCAACATGGTGAAAACCTGTCTCTACTAAAAATACAAAAATGAGCCGGGTGCGGTGGCAGGTGCCTGTAGTCCCAGCTACTTGGAAAGCTGAGACAGGAAAATCGCTTGAACTAGGAGGTGGAGGTTGTAGTGAGCCGAGATCGTGCCACTGCACTCCAGCCTGGGCAAGAGTGAGACTCTGTCTCAAAAAAATAAAAATAAAAATAAAAATACTCAGTACAGTCTTTTGTAGGAAGCACTTACCATAATAATATATGTAACAATACAATTTTTTAAAAGATACAAAAGGCCAAAGACACAAAAAGCACATGAAAAGGTGCTCAATGTCATTAGTCACCAACGAAATAAAAATTAAAACCACAATGAGACAATATTATATATATATCCATTAAAATGGTAAAATGAAGAAGAGGCCAGGCATGGCGGCTCACATGTGTAATCCCAACACTTTGGGAGATTGAGGTGGGAGGATATAGTAATACAGTGTAGTGTTAGCATGAGAACACAGACAAATTGAAAGTTGTATATCATCTGTTGTGAAGTCTCTGTTGAGGCCAAGAGTTTGAGACCAGCTTGGGCAACAAAGCAACACCCTTACTCTATTAAAAAAATAACAACAATAAAATTAACAAGAATGACAATACCAAATGTGAGGACACAGAACAAAGGAACTCTCATACATAAAATGCTGGTTGGACTGTTAAACAGTGTATCACTTTGAAAAATGGTTTAAGTTTCTTGAAAAGTTAAATGTGCACTCACCATATGATCTAGTAATTCCACTTCTAAGTATTTACCAGGAAACTGAGAATGTGTATCTACACACAGGCTTATATACAAATGCTATATAGCAGTTTTATTCATAAGAGAGAAAAATGGGACACAACACAAATATCCATCACCAGTGAATGGATGACAAAATGTGATCTAAATAATAGCCCACTACTCAGCAACTAAAAGAAATACACTACTGACACATGCAGTAACACGGATGAACCTCAAAACCATTGTGCTGAGTGAAAGAAACCAAACAAAATAGTATGAGGCATGATTCTACTTATATAATTCTAGAAAATGCAAAGTTACCTAGAGTGACAACAAACCGATTAGTGGTTGCTGGTTTAGGGGCTGGGCCAAGAAGGGTTGCACAAAGGATTATGAGGACTCTTTTGGAGTTGACGGAACTAGCCTATAGCTGATTACTATTATGTAAATGGTAGTCATAATTAAGTCATGTAGTATATCAAGGTTTACAAACCACTATTTTCCCTTTCTTGTACATTTTTTCATGGTCCCTGAAATTAATTGTCTTTATCTTTTGCTTAGTGTTCTCCGTACCTACTAACTGCAAACTCTCTTCTGGTTGCTTATATCTCTCTCTTTTTTTTCCATATTCATACACTTTAGAAATTTTATCAGTGTCACATTCTTGGAGCCTTTTTTTCTGTTCCCTTCAGGATTGGTGGCTCTCCAGGCTTGAGGCACATTGTCATTCTGCATCTATTTTTACTGTTATGTTTAGTATTCTCTTTGCCTGACCCTTGTTTTGGATCTTGTTGCTTGGATGCTATGTCTTCTTGCCAGAGTGCCTCCTCTTGTGACTCTGAGAAGGATGAGAGGTAAATATCTGGGTAACTTACATCTCTGAAAACCTTTTTCTGTTAGTTTTTATGTTAGTTTCAGTGTGTCATTTTGTGGCACTTTCTGGGAGATTGCCTCAAAATTTTAAATGTTTTAAATTTTTGGCCTGGTGTGGTAGCTCATGCCTGTAATCTCAGCACTTTGGGAGGCCAAGGCAGGTGGATCACCTGAGGTCATGAGTTCGAGACTAGCCTGACCAATATGGTGAAACTCTGTCTCTACTAAAAATACCAAAAATTAGCACACACTGCTGGACGTGGCGGTATGCATCTGTAGGGCAGCTACTCAGGAGGCTGAAGACAGGGAATTGCTTGAACTGAGATCGCACTACTGCACTCAAGCCTGGGAGATAGAGCGAGACTCCATCTCAAAAAAAAAAAAGAAAAAACTTTTTTTCTTTTTTCTTTTTTTGAGATGGAGTCTCACTTTTGCTGCCCAGGCTGGAGTGCAATTGCGCGATTTCAGCTCTCTGCAGCCTCTGCCTCTTGGATTTGAGTGATTCTCCTGCCTCGGCCTCCTGAGTAGCTGGGATTACAAGCTCCCACCACCATGCTCAGCTAATTTTTAAAAAATTTTTTTAGTAAAGATGGGATTTCACCATGTGGCCAGGCTGGTCTGAAACTCCTGACCTCAGGTGATCCACCTGCCTCAGCCTCCCAAAGTGCTGGGATTACAGGAGCCACCGCGCCCAGTCAATGAGGTTTTTTCATATATTATTTGGTCACATACATGTCCTCTTATTTTTTTTTTTTTTTTTTTTGAGACGAAGTCTCACTCTGTGGCCCAAACTGGAGTACAGTAGTGTGATCTCGGCTCACTGCAACTTCCACCTCCCAGGTTCAAGAAATTCTCCTGTCTCAGCCTCCTGAGTAGCTGGGACTACAGGCATAAATGTCTTCTTTTGAAGACATTTCAAAATGTCTGTTCATATCATTTGCCCACTTTTTGATGGAGTTGTTTTCTTCTTGTAAATCTGTTTAAGTCTCTTGTAGGTTCTGGATATTACATCTTTGTCAGATGGGTAGATTGCAAACATTTTCTCCCATTCTGTAGGTTGCCTGTTCACGCTAATGATAGTTTCTTTTGCTGTGCAGAAGCTCTTTAATTAGATCCCTTTTGTCTATTTTGGCTTTTGTTGCCATTGCTTTTGGTGTTTTAGTCATAAAGTCTTTGTCCATGGTAATGCCTAGGTTTTCTTCTAGGATTTTTATGGTTTTGGGTTTTACATTGAAGTCTTTAATCCATCTTAATTTTTGTGTAAGGTGTAAGGAAGGGGTCCAGTTTCGGTTTTCGGCATATGGCTAGCCAGTTTTCCCAGCACCATTTATTAAATAGGGAATCCTTTCCCCACTGCTTTTTTTCAGGTCTGTCTAAGATCAGATGGTTATAGATGTAAGGTGTTATTTCTGAGGTCTCTGTTCTGTTCCATTGGTAGCAGTCTGTTTTGGTACCAGTACGAGGCTGTTTTAGCTACTGCAACCTTGTAGTATAGTTTGAAGTCAGGGAGTGTGATGCCTCTAGCTTTGGTCTTTTTGCTTAGGACTGTCTTGGCTATATAGGCTTTTTTCTTCCATATGAATTTTAGAGTAGTTTTTTTCTAATTTTGTGAAGAATGCCAGTGGTAGTTTGATGGGGATAGCATTCAATCTATAAATCACTTTGGGCAGTATGGCCATTTTCACAATATTGATTCTTCCTATTCACAAGGATGGAATATGTTTCCATTTGTTTGTGTCCTCTCTTATTTCCTTGAGCAGTGGTTTGTAGTTCTCCTTGAAGAGGTCCTTCACATCCCTTTTAAGCTGTATTCCTATGTATTTCTCTTTGTAGCAATTGTGAATGGGGGTGCATTCATGATTTGGCTCTCTGTTTGTCCATTGCTGGTGTACAGGAGCACTTTGATTTTGTATCCTGAGTTTTTGCTGAAGTTGCTTATCAACTTGAGTTTTGGGGCTGAGACGATGGATTTTCTAAATATAGAATCATGCCATCTGCAAACAAAGACAATTTGACTTCCTCTCTTCCTATCTGAATACCTTTATTTCTTGCTCTTGCCTGATTGTCCTGGCCAGAACTTCCAATACTATGCTGAATATAAGTGGTGGTGAGAGAGGGCATCTTTGTTTTGTGCCAGTTTTCAAAGGGAATGTTTCCAGCTTTTGCCCATTGACATTGGCTATGGGTTTGTCATAAATAGCTCTTATTATTTTGAGATATGTTCGATCAATATCTAGTTTACTGAGAGTTTTGCAATTAAGGGATGTTGAATTTTATCAAAGGCCTTTTCTGCATCTATTGAGATAATCATGTAGTTTTTGTCACTGGTTCTGTTTATGTGATGGATTGTTTACTGATTTGCGTTATGTTGAACCAACCTTGCATCCCAGGGATGAAGCCCACTTGATCGTGGTGGATAAGCTTTTTAATGTGCTGCTGGATTCAGTTTGCCAGTATTTTATTGAGGATTTTTGCACTGATGATCATCAGGGAAATTGGTCTAAAGTTTTCTTTTTTGTTGTGTCTCTGCCAGGTTTTGGTATCAGAATGATGCTGGCCTCATAAAATGAGTTAGGGAGGAGTCCCTCCTTTTCAATTGTTTGGAATAGTTTCAGAAGGAATGGTACCAGCTTCTCTTTGTACCTCCGATAGAATCTGGCTGTGAATCAGTCTGGTCCTGGGCTTTTTGCGGTTGGTAGGCTATAATTACTGCCTCAATTTCAGACCTTGTTATTGGTCTGTTCAGGGATTCAACTTCTTCCTGGTTTAGTCTTGGGAGGGTGTATGTGTCCAAAAATTCATCCATTTCTTCTAGATTTTCTAGTTTATTTGCATAGAGGTGTTCATAGTATTCTCTGATGGTAGTTTGTATATTTCTGTGGGGTCTGTAGTGATATACCCTTTATCATTTTTTGTTGTGTCTATTTGATTCTTCTCTCTTTTCTTCTTTATTAGTCTAGTTAGAGGTCTATTTTGTTAACTTTTTCAAAAAACCACCTCCTGGATTCATTGATTTTTTTTTTTTTTAAATCCTCTAATGTATCACTTTGGTATCACTGAATTTTTTAAGGGTTTTTTGGGTCTCTATCTCCTTCAGTTCTGCTCTGATCTTAGTTATTTCTTGTCCTCTGCTAGCTTTTGGATTTGTTTGCTCTTGCTTCTCTAGTTTTTTTTTGATAGAGTTTCACACTTGTTCCCCAGGCTGGAGAACAATGGTGTGGTCTGGGCTCACCACAACCTCTGCCTCCCGGGTTCAAGCGATTCTCCTGCATCAACCTCCTGAGTAGCTGGGATTACAGGCATGTGCCACAATGCCTGGCTAATTCTGTATTTTTACTAGAGATGGGGTTTCTCCATGTTGGTCAGGCTGGTCTCAAACTCCTGACCTCAGGTGATCTGTTGAGATTACAGGCATAAGCCGCCATGCCCAGCCACTTCTCTAGTTCTTTTAATGGTGATGTTAGGATGTCAATTTGAGATCTTTCCAGCTTTCTGATATGGGCATTTAGTGCTATAAATTTATCTCTTATCACTGCTTTAGCTGTGTCCCAGAGATTCTGGTACACTGTCTCTTCATTCTCATTGGTTTCGAAGAACTTGATTTCTGCCTTAATTTTGTTATTTACCCAGGAGTTATTCAGGAGCAAGTTGTTCAATTTTTATGTAGTTGCCTTTTTTTTCTTTTTTTTAATTGAGACAAGGTCTCAATCTGTCGCCCAGGTAGGAGTACAGTGGTGTGATCAGGGCTCACTGCAGCCTCTACCTCTCAGGCTCAAGCGATCCTCCCACTGCAGCCTTCTGGATAGCTGGTACCACAGGCAAACTTCAGCCTTCTGGATAGCTGGGACCACAGTCTGCCACCATGGCCAGCTAATTTTTAAAAATGTTCTATAGAAACAGGGTCTCGTTTGGTTGCCTAAGCTGGTTTCAAACTCTCGGGCTCAAGCAATCCTCCCACTTAGATAATTTTAGGCCTCCCAAAGTGTTGGGATTACAGATGTGAGACACAGCACCCAGCCTAGTACCTCTTTAAATGTCATGTCATTTCCAACCTTTCTTTTTCGTATTATTTTATGTTTATTTCTTATATCCAGTATATAGCTGAGCTCTTTTTACTTAACCCAATCTGAGAGGATCTACATCAAGCTTGTCCAATCCGCAGCCCACAGGCAGCATACAGCCCAGGACAGCTTTGAATACAGCCAAACACAAATTCATAAACTTTCTCAAAACATTATGAGATTTTTTTTTAATTTTTTTTTTTTTTTTTTTAGCTCATCAGCTATGGTTAGCATTAGTGTATTTTATGTCTGGCCCAAGACAACTCTTCTTCTGCCAGTGTGGCTTAGGGAAGCCGAAAGATTGAACACCTCTGATCTAGAGGAAGGAATAATTTAGTTCATTACTATTTAATGAAATAACTCACATATTTGACTTCATTCTTTCACTCTCATGTTTATCATTCAGATACTTTTCCATGAAGGTATATTTTCTGCCCACACTGCTTGTAATTTTCCCCACCCCAAACAAGAATATAATCATTGTTCATTATCTGCATAGGTTTTCCTGCTTAAGTAGCATCCAATTATATGGATGCACATTTTTAATTTGAATCCCCTACTACTTGTCCTACATTTTTCTAATGTAAATATAACCATAGGCCCTCCAGTCATACAAGTCACACACTTGGAAGTTATCTTTCACACTTCCTTGTCCTTCATCTCCATAACCAACTTATCACCAAGTCCTGTTAATTTTACTTCCTATATCACACTCATCTTCCATCTCTCCTGCTATCATTCTAGTTCAAAGTACCATGAATCTGAAATAGTCTCCTGTTCTACCCACATCAACTTTGCTCCCACACCCATCCATCTTCTTGAGTACTGTTAGAACAAAGACTACAAAGTAGATAATGTCACCTAAAACCCTATAATGGTTTCCTATTACATTTAGGATGAAATCCAAAACACAAATCTCAAGGCCCTGTTATATCTGGATCAGATGCACTTCATGCCACTCTCTTCTTTGCTCTCTGTATTTCAGCTACACAGCCTTTTCCCATTCTTCTACCAGACACTTATTCCTTCTGTCTATAATGTTTCACATACTCCTATTCTAGTTAATTTGTATTCAACTTTGACATTTCCGCTTAAATATTACTTCCTATGAGAAACATTCCCTTACACTCAGGCTAGATTAACCAAACCCCCACTCCAATACACTCCCATAGTATCCAGTACTTTTCTTTTGTACTCACTAAACAAATAATGACACCACATGTCTCTAATATTGTTTTACTTACCACTTTATTTATCGATTTACCATATGTCTGGCACTATGATACTGTAAAGTAATAAATTTGTTTGTTACTTGTTTCCTGGCATACAACTCCTAAAGTCCTTGACATTTCCAAAATGACGTCTTTTTTTTTTTTTTTTTTTGAGACAGAGTCTTGCTCTGTCACCCAGGCTGCTGGAGTGCAGTGGCGTAATCTCAGCTCACTGCAACCTCCACCTCCTGGGTTCAAGCGATTCTCCTGCCGCAGTCTCCTGAGTAGCTGGGAGTATAGACATGTGCCACCACGCACAGCTAATCTTTGTATTTTTAGTAGAGACGACATTTCACCATGTTGGCCAAGTTGGTTTCGAACTCCTGACCTTAAGTGATCTGCCCACCTGGACCTCCCAAAGTGTTGGGATTATAGGTGTGAGCCACCACACCCAGCCCAAAGTGATGTCAGTGATGTCTTTTTGTATGTTAATGATTAACTGATGGCTGGCAACTCCTAGGTAGCTTTAGGATAGGCGCTGGTCACCAGAAAGAGCAAGGCAGAATTAGAAGATTGTGACTTTCAGCCCCACCCAACCCCCCAACCACCAGGAAGGGAAGAGGAACTAAAGGTTAACCAATGGCCAGTGGTTTAGTCAATTGCCTATGCAATGAAACCTCCATAAATAACTAAAAGGACTGCACTGGGAGAGCTTCCAGATACTAAATATGTGTAGGTTCCTGGAGGGTAGGGTGCCTGGGGAGGTCATGGAGATTCCCTGTGGCCATTCCCCTACATCTCTTCCCATGCATCTCTTCATCCATATCCTTTGTAATATCCTTTATAATAAATGGCTAAATGTAGGTAAGAACTTCCCTGAGTTCTGTGAACTGCTCTAGCAAATTAATCAAACTCAAGGAGGAGAGCGTTGGAACCCTCACTTGAAGTCTGTTGGTCAGAAGTTTCAGAAGCCTGGACTTGCAACTGGTGTCTGAAGTGAGTGGGGGGCACTCTTGAGGCATAAGCCCTCAGCCTGTGGGATGTGGCGCTGTCTCCAGGTAGATAGCATTGGAACTGAATTAGAAGGCAACTAGCCAGTGTTTGCTGCAGAACTGCTTGCTTGCTTTGGTTTTCTGTGCTGACTATGTGGTGTGACAGCAGAGGAAAAAACAGCTTTTCCATATAGGCACATAGCAGGTACTCAATAACTGTTTAATGAACGAACGAAGGAATGCTGCGAAGGACAAACCTATCTATCATTCACACACACACACTCACACATACCCTTCACCTGCTGTTTAAACTCTCTAATATCTTCATTTTTATTTTTTATTTATTTTTCTTTTGAGATGGAGTCTGCTCTGTCACCCAGGTTGGAGTGCAGTAGTGCCATCTTGGCTCACTGCAACCTCCACCTCCCACGTTCAAGCAATTCTCCCACCTCAGCCTCCTAAGTAGCTGGGATTACAGGCGTGCACCACCATGCCCGGCTAATTTTTGTATTTTCAGTAGAGACAGGGTTTTGCCACATTGGCCGGGCTGATCACCAATGATCTGCCCACCTCGGCCTCCCAAAGTGCTAGGATTACAGGCGTGAACCACCACGCCCAGCCTAAACTCTCTAATGTCTTCAAATTGCCCTCATCATCCAAACTCTTTACCAGGCCTACATGGCCCCACATGACTCAATCCCTGCCTACACCCCTGATCTCATGTGTGTAACACTCCAACATACCAAGCTCACTTCTGCTTCAGGGCCTTTAACATTCACTGTTCCATCTACCCAGAATGCTCCTCTGATCTTCACATGGCTGGTTCTTCTCACCACTGAGTTTTCAGTGAAATGTGACCTCTTCAAAGAGGCCTTTCCTTATTAGCCTATCTGAAAAAACTAGCCCATCTTCCGCCTCCCTCCTGCTACCCTATCCTAATTACCTTGTATTCTCATACTATGTTCTAATGTTTCCATAGCTAATAGCACTTACCACGCTCTGATTAGAGTACATGATACATAGTAAATTAAGTACATGGTTTTTGGAAATTCTTTCAATTGCTTGCATATATATGATTTTACATACAGATTATGATATAAAAGTTATTTCTCGTGACCGATCAGTTAACATTTTAAGAGACAGGATCTGGCTATGCTGCCCAAGCTGGCCTCAAACGCTTGGGCTCCAGTGATCCTCTAGTCTCAGCATCACAAGTAGATGGGACTACAGGTGCGAGGCACCGTGCCAGGCACCGGCAAAAAATTTCTGAAAGCCTCTGCTATCTGCTGACCAGCCCACCAGATAACCAAGTGATGGCAGCTCTTTCTTTATCATCCCACTGTTCTACCACTATAACTGGGACCAGGAGGCAACTAAGGTCTTTTAAACAGTAAGATTTAAAATAAACAACTTTAAAACTTCTCACATTAAAGAGTCTGTTTCTACTTAACATCATATTGGCATTAAAGTTCTTGTGGCTTATCATCTGCATTCCAAATTTAGAATAAAGAAGAAATAAAGAGGATACCTTTTTAGTCCATCTTTTTACTCCATTATATCCTTTGGTTACCAGCTGTCTATGAAAAAAGCTGTTGAAGAAGTGAACCTAGAACAGACAACAAATACAAGCAACCAGATTATACTAGGCTGTGCCCAGATTTAACTACAAAAGAAAGAGGAGATTTTTTAATGTTTGAATGTAAAGCAGACAAAAGGAAAGGAAAAATTTCTTCTTAAAGACAATGATCAAGGAGGTGGGTGGATTATCTGAGGTCAGGAGTTCGAGACCAGATGGCCAACATGGTGAGACACTGTCTCTACTAAAATACAAAAATTAGCTGGGCATGATGGCAGGCACCTGTAATCCTAGCTACTCGGGGGCTGAGGTAGAAGAATCTATTGAACCCAGGAGGCAGAGGTTGCAGTGAGCTGAGATTGTGCCACTGCACTCCAGCCTGGGCAAGAGTGAAACTCTGCCTCAAAATAATAATAATGATCAAAATATAGAAAATACATTACATGGTTTACAGAAAATGCTGTTCCAAATTTTTATTGGAATGACCTTACAGCTGTGGTCTATAGTCAGATTTGGAATGGGGCAGTAAATAGATTACCTGAATCCAATCAAGTAGAGAAGCAACCTGACAAATCTCTCCAAACCGGGTGATAAGAGTTGAAAGAGGCTATTAAAAAATGAGGTAACGATTGCCTTGAACTCACAGGAGATGGATTACAAAACTAACTCCATGTGAAGGATGTGGATTTAGAGAATCCTGTTGTTATAGTTAACTATAAAAAGGGCTTAGCATGATTATTTCTAGTACCACAGAATTACCTTGGCTGTATAGAGTATCAGGTCTTGCATCCTTGGCTTTGAATTTCTGGCTTATAACTAAGTGGCATATCAGCTCATCTGAGATGGTAAACATACTGTGGTCTTAAAGTGCTCATTCAGTAACTTGAAATGATAAACTTGTTCCCTTAGCTCTGGGGTTCTCAGAGTGTAGTCACCAGACCAGTAGTGTCAACATCACCCAGGAACTCGTTAGAAATTTGAATTATCAGGCCTCATCCTAGACCTATTAAAGCAGAAACTCCAAAGGTAGGGTCCAGTAATCTGGTTTTATAAACCTTTCAGATGATTCTGATGCACATTCTTTTGATAGCCATGCAGCTTAACATACAGATAAAAAGAGCTGTCAGACATAGTGGTTCACATCTCTAATTCCAGCACACTGAGTGGCAGATGTGAGAGGATTACCTTATGTCCAGAGTTCAAGCTAGCCTGGGGAACATAACGACACTCTCAGCACTACCAAAAATAAAAATAAATTAACAGGGTATAGTGGCACATGCATGTAGTCCCAGCTACTTGGGTGACTAAGGTGAGAGGATTGCTTGAGCCCAGGAGTTTAAGCGGGCATTGAGCTACGATTGCACCACTACATTCCAGCCTGGGTGACAGAGCAAGATCCTGTCTCGAAAAAAAGTTTTCTGCCAGGCGCAGTGGCTCATGTCTGTAATCCCAGCACTTTGGGAGGCCGAGGCGGGTGGATCACCTGAGGTCAGAAGTTAGATACCAGCCTGACCAACATGGAAAAACCCCATCTCTACTAAAAATATAAAAAATTAGCTGGGCATGGTGGTGCATGCCTGTAATCCCAGCTACTCAGAAGGCTGAGGCAGGAGAATCACTTTAACCTTGGAGGTGGAGGTTGCAGTAAGCCGAGATCATGCCATTGCACTCCAGCCTGGGCAACAAGAGCAAAACTCCATCTCAAAATAAATAAATAAATAAACACACAAAGTTTTTTTTTTTTTTTTCTAATTTTAATTAGGCTGGGCACAGTGGCTCAAACCTATAATCCCAGCACTTTGGGAGGCTGAGGCAGGCAGATCATCTGAGGTCAGGAGTTCAAGAGCAGCCTGGCTAACATGGTGAAACCCTGTCCTTTATAAAAATAAAAAAAAGATTTGCCAAGCACGATGGCGGGTGCCAGTAATCCCAGCTACTGGAGAGGCTGAGGTAGAAGAACTGCTTGAACCTGGGGGGCAGAGGCTGCAGTGAGCCAAGATCATGCCATTGCACTCCAGCCTGGGCAACAGAGCAAGACTCTGTCTCAAATAATTAATTAATAATTTCCAAACATTAATTAATAATCAATAATTAATTAATTATTAATATTAATTTTCAAATATTAATTAATAATCAATCAAATAATTAATTAATTAATAGCTTACAGTAGCTGTCTCTAGAGCAGCGATTCTCAAACTTGGTGTCCATCAGAGTCATCTGGAGGGCTTGTCAGAACACAGATCGGTGGGCCCCACCCTCCAGCAGGTTTAGGTTGGAGTCTGAGAATATGCATTTCTAGTAAGTTCTCAGGGGATACCGATACTACTAGTATGGGGACCATGCTTTGAGAACTGCTGCCTTAGTTAAGTGTCCTTTAGACTCCATGAATGTTTAGAATTAAATGTACAATTATGGTAAATGAAACCACTGAAATTAATATTTTTATGTTAAAGATAATCTATGTGTTTAAACTTTCTGATGATTAAGAAAATTTGACAATAGAGAATCTCGTAGATTAGCCTCTTGATTCCAATTTATAAATGTATAACAGATCTGTAATTTAAGTGGAAAGTCATAAAACATTTTCTATATTCATAAACAGTATGAGAATCTGATTTTTTAGTAGTTGTTACTTTATTAGATTTATAACAGTTTTATAAAGTACTCGGAAATTTTTGTACCCATCAGGTGTTTGTGTACTCAGAAAAATATATTAAGTAAAAAAATAATTTTGATACGTAATAAAACTCAAGATAATTTAGAGTTTATAAGGGTTGAATCTGTATTTGAACTGAGTATCAAAGATTTATCCAAGAAAAAGTGAAAGATGAATACTTTTTAAAGAGAGCAAGATTTTAGGTTAAATTTAAAAAGCTGGCCAGGCGTGGTGGCTCATATCTGTAATCCCAGCACTTTGGGAGCCTGAGGTAGGCAGATCACCTGAGGTCAGGAGTTTGAGACCAGCCTGGCCAACATGGTGAAACCCCGTCTCTACTAAAAATACAAAAATTAGCCAGGCATGGTGGTGAGCACCTGTAATCCCAGCTACTCGGGAGGCTGAGGCAGGAGAATTGCTTGAACCAAGGAGGAGGAGGTTGCAGTGAGCCGAGATCATGCCACTGCACTCCACTATGGGCGACAGAGCAAGATTCCATCTCAAAAAAAAAAAGGGAAATAAATAAATAAATGTAAGAAGCTTAACTAGTCCCATTTTGCACATCTCCCCACCAGAAACAACAACAAAAAGCCCTCTCCAGATATTAACAAACATACCTACCCTAACACAAATAAATAGGAAAACAATTGCACAGTGATTTTCTTACGCAGAAGTGACCTGATGGAACTTAAGGTCAACCCCAGTACATGATCAAGACAAAACTGAATTCTCCTTTTTAAAAATTTAAGGAATGTCAAATATTTACAACAAGTTTAAAAAAACAAAACTACTCCTTTTAACACACAAGGACAATCTCTCCTGGAGAAGAGGAAGTTTTCACTTACTTTGTCTGGGACTGCATCCATTATCAGCTCACCGTACATATTAATGACCTATAAGAAGTCAACATAAAGCCAGCTTACAATCTCTGCCAATAAGTTGGAGAAAGAAAAACAAAACAAAATAAATAAATAAAACCAGGCTACTAACCCTATACTATTCAGAACACCCCAATCAGAATGAATAATATATTATTACTGTCAGCAGTAATCAAACCATTTGGATCCTGGGGTTAGTAAGTAACCAATAAAGAATAAACAATCCTTGATTCTAAAAGACAACCAAGAGTCCAAACCAGAGATTATATTTTATTGACCAACATCCTCTGCAACTTCTCCACATTGACAAACTACAATATACTAACCTGGTCATTCAGCCAGTTCTGACCATCCAGAGTTGCCAGGTCGTCCATATCCAGCATGTGTTTATTATAGAAGATACGGAAGTTACATTTTTGATGTCTGGCCCGATAGTTTGTTATTTCTCTATTGATAAACGGTTTTCTGAAACAGAAAGATTTTGAAAGAAAAGGTAAAAAAAAATTAGTACTTCTCAATTTACTGCTAAATATCTTCTTTCTTTTCCTGTAAATCAAGAGAAAAGTCATATATGCTAACAATTTTGTTTTCAAGGGCTTAACTTTAGCATCATTTATATACCTATTAGAAAAGTCTTCATTAAAGACATCTTTTAATCTTCCAAGGACTTCTTTCTCACTGAGTGGAACCAAACTGCCATACTTCTTCATAACTTCATCTAGGAATCCTTAAATAAAGGAAGAAAGACAAATTAAGATGCAAAAACAAGCCATTTTCAGTAGAGTCATTCTTCAAACACTTAACCTATACACAGCACTTAACACATATAGTAGTTAACCTATATTACTATGTAATATTAATGACACTGTGAAGAAATATTTTTAAAGTTATGTCTTTTGTTAAAAAATAAAATATATTAGACTCTAACCATTGTAATCTAGAGAGAAATACTGTGAGGCATCATTTCACATTAGATTTTTAAGTTACTGATGCATTGTTAGAGAACGAATGGAATAGCTTCCCATCACTTAACCTTGGAGAAGACTCCTGTTTCTTAAAGCATGAAATCTGAAGGGCTTAATCACATAGTCAAATTTGTCTATCCTTTTTGTAACTGAAAGAATTATTGTTTTAAAATCACAGTAAGAATTGATGAGATCATTGTGACTCTATTACTTGGTAAAGGTGTGTAATTTAGTATCAGCAAGGAACAATATCATATAACTTGATAAGAGTTATTACACTCATGACACCGAATAACCCTGTAGGGTGAGCTCAACTGGATTAACAGCTAGTAAGGCACATTTTAAGACGGTAAATAGAATTTTTTGGAGATGGGGTCATCCAGGCTGGTGCATAGTAACACAATCATAGCTCACTATAGCCTCAAACTCCTGGGCTCAAGCCATCCTCCTGCTTGGATGCTTAGCTGGGACTACAGACCCATGAAACCACACCCAGCTAATTAAAAAAAATTTTTTTAATATGGGGTCTTGCTATGTTGTTCAGGATGGTCTTGAACTTCTGACCTCAAGTGATCCTCTCGCCCCAGCCTCCTAAGAAAAGAAATAAATTTAAGGGTGACTTTTTGGCCACATCATAGGACAGTCTTCAGGTTAATTTAAGTAACATGTATATGTACTTATATATCACTGAATGATCCACTGAACCTAAAAAAGCCCCAGGAAATAAACCCAGGACATTATTTCTAGTAAATTAAAAAAAAAAAAAAAAAAAAAAGCTGAGGAAAGGCTTAGAAGCTCACAAAAATATACACATGAGTTAGGCGTTCACCAATGCTGAATGGGCAGAGCAACAACCTAGCTAACTATCAGTCTGACAGTTAAGTCTACTGACTTAAGACAGGAAAAATGAGGATTGTTAGCCACATACCAGCTCCCTTTGTAACTTCAAGAATGGCCTCTGCTATGCAGTGACATAAACAGGACAGAAAAGATCACAAGAGTGTCTTGGGAATTAAGTGTTTCATCTCTTATGGGGGAAGAGACAAAGAAGTGAAAATTTATTTTTCTCCTGTTAATCTCCTACAGAGTAGCTCTCAATTTTAAGGGCTTAACATAAGAGCAAAGGTCGGGGCACAGTAAACAGAAAAGAGGTGCTTTCTCACAACCATTCTGCTCTAGGCGTTAGGCAAATACGGTAGACAGGAAGATAGTCCCATGTTTCAACTTAATCAGGGTAGGGGATAAAGATTTGGGGCTTCAAAACTAGGAACAGACCATATACTTGCCTCTAGTATTTACTATTTCACATCTTGCAGTTTCCTAATCATAACCTTGTGTCTATGTTGGGGAATGGGCCCAACAGAAGATAAAGGAATCTAAACATTTGAGAAACTGCACTTGAGAAATAAATTTCATAGAAAAATAACACCCCTAACAACAACAACAACAAAAATTAAACTTTAGGCCCCACAACCTTGACTGAGTCTCCTCAAATAAGAAAACAGTTCTCCACTGGGTGCAGTGGCTCAGGCCTGTAATCCCAACACTTTGGGAGGCTGAGGTGGGTGGATCATGAGGTTAGGAGTTCAAGACCAGCCTGGCCAAGATGGTGAAACCCCGTCTTTTGTATTTAGTAAAATACAAAAATTAGCGGGGCGTGGGGCCAGGCACCTATAATCCCAGCTACTCAGGAGGCTGAGGCAGAGAACTACTTGAACCTAGGAAGCAGAGGTTGCAGGGAGCCAAGATCACGCCATGCACTCCAGCCTGGATGACAGAGCAAGACTCTATCTCAAAAAAAAAAAAAAAAGAAAGAAAGAAAGCAGTTTCTCCCACAATGGGATATGGACCTGAATTTCAAATTAGTAACATGGTGCTCTTGTTAACAATGTTATTTCTGGTCACACATTTTCCTCTTATCTGTATCTTTATTTTCATTTTCAGATGATAAGCATGGATTTCTTATGCAGTAGAAATGCCCTTCAGTGAAGGATCTTCAAGGAGAACCCTAGATAACAATATCTCACTTATACACACCATTATCTCACTGGGACCAGAGTAAAACAACAGTTAAAGAACACTTTCATAAGACAAACACTAGTATATCTCATTTAGTCCTTATAGATTCCCTGTGTATTAAGATAGTATCCCTACTTTATAAATAGAGACACTGGGCCAGGTGCTGTAATCCAGCACTTTGGAAGGCTGAGGCAGGCGGATCACCTGAAGTCAAGAATTCAAGACCAGCCTGGCCAACATGGTGAAACCCTGCCTGTGCTAAAAATACCAAAATTAGCTGGGCATGGTGGCGTGCCTGTAATCTCAGCTACTCAGGAGGCTGAGGCAGGAGAATCACTTGAACCCGGGAGGCAGATGCTGCAGTGAGCCAACATTATGCCACTGCACTCCACTCTGGGCAACAGAGGGAGACTCTGTCTCAATCAATCAATCAAATGGAGACATTAAAGATCATAGAGGTTAAGTAACCTCTCCGAGGGCACTTACCTAGCATACAGTAGAACTAAGATTCTGATTGTAGGTCCTGTGACTACAGAAACTGGGCTGTTAGCTATTATGCTATACCACTTCCAGAGCAAGAAATATCTGTTATCTTTCCTCTAAAAACAACTTGGTTCTTCGCCTTTCCTTTTTAATATCTGTGGGCCAAGAACTACTCCGAAAGAGATTTTATAAAATGACAGTTAAATCCACCATTCTTTACCCACTTGCTTTCACTAAACGAATCAACTAAAAAAGGAAAAATACACTTGGTATACACAATCTGTTTTACTCCAAAAGTACTAAAATTTCAAAGTGACCCAAGAAACGAAGGATAAAATGTTAGGAAAAACAACAAACAAAAACTGGAGTTCAAATTATAGAGTACTCTGCAAGTACAAAAGGTAGTAATATGAAAAACAAAACCTATATAACTCAATCAAGACAGAAAAACAAAAAATAAAAATAAATTTAAAAAATAAGAAAAACAAAACCTGAGATGTTATTTTAGAATTTAAAGTACCCGGCCAGGCACAGTGGCTCACGCCTGTAATCCCAACACTTTGGGAAGCTGAGGCAGAAGGATTGCTTGAGTTCAGGAGTTCGAGACCAGTCTGGGCAAGAAAGTGAGACCCCCCATCTTGAAAAATATAAAAACTAGCCAGGAGTGCTGGCACATGCCTAAAGTCCCAGCTACTCGGGAGGATGAGGTGGAAGGATGGGTTGAACCTGGGAGGCTAAGATTGCAGCAAGCCAAGATCGTACCATGGCACTCCAGCCTGAGCAACAGAGCCAGACCAAAAAAAAATTAATTTAAAAAATTAAAAAGAAACAATTTTTTTTAAAGTACCCATCATGTTAAACTAAGGGCACTGGACAGTTTTCCTTTGACATGACTGACCTGGCTCACATTCCACCCTGAATGTGGAGTGAGGTTCACTGTGTTGTGCACATAAGAAATGCAACCACATAGTTCTCCAAAAAAATAAAATACATACTTCAGAAAGGGCCCATTAACAATAAGGAAGGTATAAAGTATCTAAGAACAAACATAAAGGGCCAGGCACAGTGGCTCATGCTTATAATCCCAGCATTTTGGGAAGCTGAGGCGGGTGGATCACAAGGTAAGGAGTTCAAGATCAGCCTAGCCAACACAGTGAAACCCCGTCTCTACCAAAAATACAAAAATTAGCTGGGCATTGTGGCGGGCACCTAAGGCAGGAGAATCGCTTGAACCCGGGAGGCAGAGGGCAGAGGCTGCAGTGAGCCAGCTGCAGTGAGCCGAGATAGCACCACTGAACTCCAGCCTGGGCAACAGAGCTAGACTCTGTCTCAAAAAGAAAAAAAGAAAAAACAAAAACAAAAAAAGAACAAACATAGGGAATATGCAAAACTTAAGTGAAAAGCTGCGAAATACTAAGGGACAGGAAAACTCAATATTGCAATAAAAGCAATTTTCCCTATAATGCAACACCAAGTAAAAACCATACTTTTAAAAAAATATTACAAAACAAATCCAAAATTTACCTTGGGACAAAAATGCGAGAAATTCCTAGAAATTTTTGAAAAGAATTAAAGGAGAGAGTTGAATAAGAAGTGACTAGTCCTGTCAAATTATAAAACTAACTATACCAATTAAGGCAGAATAGAGCCAGCATGGAATAGAGATCAAATCCAAAAAGAGACCCAATGGCAGGTTGCATTTCTGAACCACAGGGAAAAGAACAAATTATTCAATAAACAGTATTAGAACTAGCAACTAATTTCATTGGTTACCAGACCCATGTAAATAAATTTTAAAAATTTATTAACAGCTGGAATTCATTCTGGTGTAAAGAATGAGGTAAGGATCTGTCTTAACTTTTTTCCAAAGCCTAAATTAAAAATAACACAATAGTCTAGAAAAATAAAGAGTAGGACATTTTTATAAACGTTTACTTTATATATGAAAACAAGCTTTTAAGTGGTTCTTATTTTTTCTAATATAAGACCATAAATATTTTTAAATAAATGACAGCCCATAATTCCTTTTGTCTAAAAGTCTTTGAAGCCTTGAAAGTCTTTCAAGCCTTTGAACGTGTATTTCTTAAACACACTATACTAAACTGTTTTTTTTTTTTTTTGAGACGGAGTCTCGCTCTGTCGCCCAGGCTGGAGTGCAGTAGCGTGATCTCAACTCACTGCAACCTCCACCTCCCAGGTACAAGCAATTCACCTGTCTCAGCCTCCCGAGTAGCTGGGACTACAGGCACATGCCACTACGCCCGGCTAATTTTTGTATTTTTAGTAGAGAAGGGGTTTCACCATATTGGTCAGGCTGGTCTCGAACTCAGGTGATCCACCCACCTCGGCCTAGCAAAGTGCTGGGGTCACAGGCATGAGCCATTGCGCCCAGCCTAAACTTACTCTTCTTGAAGCTGCTTTTTTCCATTCAATACATCATGGATAGTTCTTTTTTCCCTGAAAATACACATACTGTATTTTAATCAATTCCCTACTGATGGCCATTTATTTTTACCTCTAAATAATGTGACAATTAAAACTCTTGATCTATCCTTGTTGTTTCCCTAGGACTCACTTGCTACTAAGTCAAACATCTGGGTCAAAGGACATGTATATCTCAATTTTTAAATTTTCATCTGACTTTTGCTATAGACACACACACACAAGATTTAAATGTACGTAGAGTCAATTTGGTATATTTTCATTGCTTCTGAGCGTCCTACCATGGGCAAAAATGTCATCAATGTAAGATTATAAAAATGGTCTCCTGCTTAAACAACTGAATAGCAAGAACATAATTTAAAAAGCAGGCAAAGGACTTGAACGTGGAGAAAAGGGAATCCCATATAGTCAGTGGGACTGTGAAATAGCACAGCCATGAAGAAAAACAGTATACAGGTTCCTCAAAAAATTAAAAATAGAACTACCATATGATCCAACAATTCCATTTCTGGGTATATTTCAAAGACAATGAAATCAGTGTGTTGAAGAGGTACCTATACCCCCATACTCACTACAGCACCATTCACAATAGCCAACATATGGCATCAACCTCAATGCCCATGAGTGGATGAATGAAGAAAATGTAGTATATATACATGACGGAATACAATTAAGCCTTAAAAAATCCTGTCATTTGCAACAACATGGATTAATATGAAGCACAATATCTGAAATATGCCAGACACAAAGAAATATACTGCATGATCTCACTTATATGTGGGATCTAAAGTCAAACTCATAGACATAGAAAATAAAAGGTGGTTACTAGGGGCTGGGGGTAGAGCCCCTGGTAATGTTGGTCAAGGGTTATAAAGGTTCAGTTAGACAGGAGGAAGCAGTCCTAGAGATCTATTGTACAGTCTGGCAACTATAGTTAATGTACCTTGTCTTGAAAATACATGAGAATAGATTTTAAATGTTCTTACAAGAAAGTAAGAGTGTAAGTGATGGATATGTTGATTAGATTGATTCATTTCACAATGTAAACATATATCAAAACATCACATTGTACCCCATAAATATATATAATTTTATCAATTAAAAATAATCTTTAGGTCAGGCACCTTGGCTCATGCCTGTTATCCCGGCACTTTGGGAGGCTAAGGAGGGTGGATTACTTGAGGTCAGGAGTTTTAGACCAGACTGGCTAACATGGTAAAATCTCATCTCTACTAAAAATACAAAAAATTAGCCAGGTGTGGTGGTGCACATTGGTGGTCCTGGCTACTCAGGAGGCTGAGGCATGAGAATCACTTGAACCTGGGAGGTGGAGGTTGCAGTGAGCCAAGATCACACTCCTGCACTCTAGCCTGGGAGACTGAGTGAGACTTTGTCACAAACAAACAAAGAAAGAAACCAAAAACTTAAGAAGAATGATTACCTGTATATGTTTTCTTTCTTCTTCTTTTTTTAAGAGACAAGGTCTTGCTGTCACCCAGGCTAGAGTCCAGCAGAGCTATCATAGCTCACTGCAGCCTCAAACTCCTGGCCTCAAGCAGTCCTCCCACCTCATCCTCCTGAGCAGCTGGGACTACAAGTGTGCACCACCACACGCAGATAATTTTATTTTTTGTAGCAATAGAGTCTCACTAAATCTATATATATGCCTCTATGTATTTATATTGCTATGTTGCCCAGGCTGGTCTCAAACTCCAACCCTCAAGTAATCCTTCTGCCCCAGCCTCCCAAAGTGCTAAGATTACAAGTGTGAGCCACCATGGCCAGCCTGTATTTGTTTCTTTTTAACAGCTTTATTGAGATGTGATTCACATACCACCAAATTTGCCCCATTAAAGAATACAATTCACTGGTTTTTAATATATTCAGATTGTGTAACCATTACTACTACCTAATTCCAGAACATCTCCATTACCCCACAAAGAAACTCTATACCCATTAACAGTCACCTCTCATTCCCCTTCTTCACAGCTCCTCACAACCATTAATCTACTTTATATCTCTATGTATTTGCCTATTCTGGACTTTTCAGATGAATGAAATCATATGTTACAAGGTCTTTTGTGTCTGGCTTTTCACTTAGCATGTTTCCAAGGTGCATCCACATTTAAGTATATATCAGTATTTATTCCTTTTATAGTAGAATAATATTCCATTGTGTAGATATACCAAATTTTATTTATCCATTCATCAGTTGTCAAACATTTAGGTTGTTTTCACTTTTTGGCTATTATGAATAATGCTGTTATAAGCATTTGTGTACACATTTTTACGTATTTGGTTCTAGTTAGTCGAACTTTTAATCCATCTGGAATGTTTTGTGGCACAGGAATCTATCCCTTTTCCCTCCAAAAGAAGTAATTGTCCAAGTTATTTCTCTTAATCCTTAATGTGCTATAATTTTACTACATAAAATTTAGTGTGAGTTTGTATATGTATTTGTGTGTGTTTTAATCCCGATTGGCACTTACAAAGCCTTTCAACTTTAGACTCAGATCTTTCTTTTCAGTTCTAGAAAACACCCCTCATTTCTTCAGTCTCCCTTCCATTATCTCCTGGCATACCCAAGACATGGTGGGTACAACTTTAAAGTGAAGCAAGAACTTGTAAGAACTTGCCAAGTAACCTCAGTACAGAGTCCTAGATTTTCACACATTCCCTCAAATCTTTTACAGTTGTCTTGCATAAGTGTAACTCAGTATTAATTTTTGCAGCAACTCGCCACTGTCATTACAAAGCATTCAATTGGTTTTCAAGGGAGGAGCTTTCTTCATATTTCCTCAGTTTATGTAATACTGAATAAAATAATGAAACTGCAATAAGCCAATTACCCATAAGTACAATTGACTCTTAAACATATAAATCAACTGAAAGGAGCACAATGTGCAGTCATATTAAAGACAAGCCAGCATTCAGCACATCATAGAACTCAATAGTGGCCAATGTTGTAGAAGTCAGTTAAAAGAGCATCTATTGTACTCACTGTTCCATTAATCATTATTGAGGTTTAGTTCTGTTATGTGTTGAATTTGTCTATTTCGTTGTGTTGGCTTTTCTCAGATGATAGTGATAGACTGTGAGCTCATCTCTACTTAGGTAACTTGCTGAGAATGGAGGGCAAAGGGTTATCATGGGCAGTAGCTGCTGCTCTGCCTTGAACTATTTTCAGTGGGAATAAGGACATTAAGAACCCCAGCAGCTGTTCTGAAAATGGATGTTCCTCACTCTTGCCAAGTGCTACAAGGTGGACGTGTGTGGAAGAGTATCTGTCTCTTGTTCTGAGAATTTTGGCTTGATAACAGATTTGTTCTTTGTTGATATGTGGCACAAGCAGGGAGAAATTCCCTAAATACTCAGTCTTTACCATAGGTGTCCCCTTTCCTCTCCACTTCCACCATCTCCAGAAATATAGGCACTCAGTGTCATACCACTTCCCTGCACTAGTCTTCCTTCTGCCCCTCTGGACCTTCCCTCTACTTTCTGCCAAGTGGGAGCTGATTCTGAGTTTCTAATCTACCACAATTCTCTCTTCCTTGTTTGTGAGTATGAAGACACATGTTTTTAATATATTTTTCGTAATTTCTATGGATTTGGTAGGAGGAAGAAGAGATTCCATGCGCTAACTTCATTGTCTTAAACGTAGAACTGCTGTTGGTTACTGATTGATATTCTTTTGTAAGTGAAGGAAGCCTCCTTTATTACTAGTTTTCTAAGAGATTTAAACACAGCAGGAAACAATTTTACTAACAGGCTTTTGAGCACTTGCTGAGAAAACATTATTTTTTTTCCTTTAGCTATTAAAATAATGAATTATATTATCACTAAACAGGAATTCTGTAAGAATTCCTACTTCCTCAGGTCATGCTACCCGTTTTACTATGTGCATATTCAACTTATCAGTTGTATTTAGAATTGTTACATCTATAAGGGTTAACTGGCATTTGTGGGTAAATGCTAATTTTTTCAGGTTTACTTATCATGAATCTGCTAACCTCAGTAGGGAAATCTGTCTTTATTCTAGAATAGAAGAGGATAGAATTTTTTTTTTTTAATTTGCTAAGACTCTGTACTTTGTGCCTTTTTGTGAGAAAGAATTTCTTATACTTAGTGGCTCGAAAAATAAAGTGCTCAGAACTGTTTAAACTACCAAGAAATAACGCTCCTAACTAGCGCCCAAAAGCTATTTGTAATAATTTCATGTATCTGTCCCGATATGTCCTATACAAATGCATATGCACACATATATAGACATATTCATCTATGTACCTTTTAACAAAAATGGTTTCATACCATTTTACAACTTGCTGTTTTCTTTTTTCTTTTCTTTTTTTTTTTGAGATGGAGTCTTGCTCTGTCACCCAGGCTGGAGTACAGTGGTGCAATCTCAGCTCACTGCAACCTCTACCTCCCAGGTTCAAGCAATTCTCCCTGCCTCAGCCTCCCAAGTAGCTGAGATTACAGGCACGCACCACCAAGCCCAGCTAATTTTTGTATTTTTTAGTAGAGACGAGATTTCACCATGTTGACAAGCCTGGTCTTGAACTCCTGACCTCAGGTGATCCACCCGCCTCAGCCTCCCAAAGTGCTGGGATTATAGGCGTGAGCCACCATGCTCAGCCTGTTTTCAACTTTACACAGACATCTTTCAGTATCAAAATATAGATCTATATTCTTTTTTTTTTTTTTTTTTGAGACAGTGTCTCACTCTGTTGCCCAGGCTGGAGTGCAGTGGCACGATCTTGGCTCCCTGCAATCTCTGCCGCCCGGGTTCAAGTCATTCTCCTGCCTCAGCCTCCCAAACAGCTGGGATTCCAGGTACATGCCACTGCATCCGGCTAATTTTTGTAGTTTTAGTAGAGACGGGATTTCACCATGTTGGCCAGGCTGGTCTTGAACTCCTGACCTCATGATCCACCTGCCTTGGCCTCCCAAAGTGCTGGCATTACAGGTGTGAGCCACCACGCCCAGACTAGATCTATATTCTTAAAAAGCTGCATAGCAAACTATTGCCTGGTTGTGCAATAATTTATACTACCATATTGTCTTCCAAAAAAATGTTTATACCTATTTACTTTATGGGATAGATTTTGACAAGAGAAGGCTTTTTAAAAAGCATGACTAAGAACTAGAAGCCACAAAGTTAATGATAGGTAAGTTTTAGACAGGGCATGGTGGCTCACACTTGTAATCCTAACACTTTGGGAGGCCAAGGTGTGAGGATTGCCTGAGCTCAGGAGTTCAAGACCAGCCTGGGCAACACAGTGAAACCCTGTCTCTACTAAAATACAAAAAATTAGTTGGGTGTGGTGGCATGTGCCTGTGGTCCCAGCTACTTGGGAGGCTGAGGCAGAATTTCTTGAACCTGGGAAGTGGAGGTTGCAGTGAGCCCAGATGCCACCACCGCACTCTAGCCTGGGCGACAGAGCAAGACTCCGTCTCAAAAAAAAAAAAGATAAGTTTCACTATATAAGAACTGAAATTTTCTATTAAGCAAAAATATCAAACAATTTTGGGGTACTGAAGGCTTTTACGTTTTGTGAGGGACTATTCTTATGACATTTATAATTAGCAATTAATATAACAATTTTATGTCTAGAATGACACTGAGTTGCCTGAGGGTCATGTTATTTTGTTCATTGCTACATTCCTGGGAAACAGCACAGTGCCTGGTACATAGGAGTGTCTCCTATATTTCAAAAAAAAGTAGCCAGGCATGGTGGCTCACGCCTGTAATCCTAGCACTTTGGGAGGCCTAGACAGGTGATCACCTGAGGTCAGGAGTTCAAGACCAGCCTGACCAACACGGTGAAACCCCAACTCTACTAAAATTACAAAAATCGGCCAGGTGTGGTGGCATGCATCTGTAGTCCCAGCTACTCAGGAGGCTGAGGCAGGAGAATCCTTGAACCAGAAGGTGGAGGTTGCAGTGAGCTGAGATCCCACCACTGAACTCCAGCCTGGGTGACAGAGCGAGACTCTGTTTCAAAAAAAAAAAGAAGAAATAATTTCATCACACTATTAGCTTATGAAAAAAAATGGAATCAATGCAAGCGTCTATGAGGATTAAAGATTAAATTATGGACCATCTACATAATGCAGCAATATAAAAGGCTTCAAGAAGACTATCTGCTTTAAAGAAAAATCCATGTAGGGGAGAAAAAAATAGAACTCTTATTAGCAAGGATAATGGACAGCAGGTGTGAGCTTGGAGTTCGGCAGAGAAGAAAGGAAAAGTGCATACCAGAAAGACAGACTGACAGCTGTTCATCATCCACTGGAGAGGCTTTTTGACTGTTCTTCCCACCTCCTACTTGATTTTCTAGTTTGAGTCCACTGCACACCAGCGGAGCCTCCAGTGGACTTTTACAGTAAGGGTGGTCCAGCAACTCAGAACTAAGAATGTTCTGCTTGAGAGATCCATCCTCCTCCATCTGGTATGAGTTCTCCTTTTGAACAGCCTTTTGGGACACAGGCCCATCTACACTACTCACAGATGTATCTGCTCCAGACGCTGACAGTTTTACTCTGTCATCACTGACAGAACTTGTCCGATTTTCCTGACCCAGAGTCATAATTTCTCTTTCGGTTTCTGAAATGAATATGGTACTAGAATGATGTTCTGGTAAGGGGATGTCATGAATCAGCTCTCTACACTCCCACTTAGGAGAAGAACAGGGTGACTGGTCCCAGGCGTGTGTGGCACTGCCATTCTGTTGGTCGGGGAATGCTTCGTCTAAACTAAGCTCCTCGCCCAAGAAAGGGCTTCCTTTAGTGTGGCCATCAGGCACATGAGAGTTCATCCCCTTCACCACAGCATTGCTGTCCATATCTGGAAAGTACGGTTGATGCCGACAAGAAGGGTCTTTAGGTTCTGGGGAAGGAAATGGGCTGCAACTGCCACCCTCACTGTTCTCCCTAAGGGTCTCTTGATGGTCCCCAGTGACCTTCTGCACCCAGCTTCGCTGGGCTTTTCTTAGCTTGCAAACTTTACTTTTGGTTCTGAAGTGCTGGGATCTGAGAATCCTGTACCGAAATCTAATCATGGATAATTTTTCATACATCATAAGAGGAGATAATTTTATTCTTCTATGTTGGTTAAGTTGGAACTTTTTTGGAATCAAGGGTCCCCCATTCCTGTGGCGCTCCGGCCCTTGGCAGCAGCCATAACAAAAGCACTTTCTCTTATGGTTGCTCAAGGTGACCACAATCGTGCCACTCTCACCTGGACTTTGACTCTCCCCATTGAACTTCATGGGAAAGTCAGAAGCTTGTGGTTCTGTCCTAGGTCTGTGACCATTGGCCTGACCTAAAGCACTATTTGATGGAAAGTCAGCAACTGCCTTCAAGAGATTTTTCTCTCTGCAGTATTCATGGTCAGAATTCTTTGCTGATGACAGCAACTTCTCTGCTTGGAGTCTCAGGAGAGTTCTTGAGGAGGAAATGAAGTGTTTAGTGTTCTTTCTTTTCACTTTAGAGGACAAAGTATTAACATTTTGAGTAGCCACACTGAACTTGGTCTTAGCACAAAGGGGTTCATCCTTGATCCACGTTTTCTGGATTTGAAGGGCTTTCTTTCTACACTGGAAATGTCTCAAGTGTCTATTCCAAGTAATTGGCCTTCCCAGCTTAGCTTTCAGAATGTACAGGTGTTGGTGAAAATAAAACTTCTTAAAGCCTCCAAACCCAGTATTCCATTTCTCAGAAAAGGCTAAGTGGATTCCTTTCCTCCATAGAATTTTCCTCTGTTTTTTCATTTTTCTGACGCATAATGAGATCTGGATGCAGCTGGAAAGAAGAGAAGGAGGTTATATTTCTATCTAAAAATAAGGTCATGAAGAGATATTCACAGTAATTAAGGTAGAAAATTGAAAAAAAAAGAGTACATACACTTCAATTTAGACTATTAGACACAATGAAATCTTCCCTGACCAAGGTTTTCATCACAATGAAAACTGGAGAGGAGGGAGGACGTGAGTACTCTAACAAGCAGCCATTTATTGTACATCTGCCTCTGAGAAAAATACTTAAAGGCTCATTTCCGGCCAGGCGCAGTGGCTCAAACCCATAATCCCAGCACTCTGGGCAGCCGACGTGGGAGGACTGCTTGAGCCCTGTAATCCTCACACCTGTAATCCCAGCTACTGGGGAGGCTGAGGCAGGACAATTGCTTGAATCCAGGAGGCAGAGGTTGCATTGAGCCGAGATCGCGCCACTGCACTCCAGCCTGAACGACAAGAACAGAACTCCATCTCAAAAAAAAAAATCTGATTTCTGTAACCTCAGTGTGATTTAGAGAAGCAACTGAGGTAAACATGTTCAGCCCTCCATTTTTTTCCCCAGACAAAACTTATACACAGAAGGATAATGCAGCTTTTCTTAGTAAATTGTTAGCAAGCTGAAATTAAGAATATTGGCTTCTGATTTACAGGCTATTATTTCTTCCACTCTACCTGCAGTGGCTAGTGCCTTTCTTTCTAGACTAAAGAGCCTTCACTAATATTAGATCTCATTAAATATTGAAGTGAAATCACTGTTTGGTTTTGACTGTCATTCATTTCCATCTGCTGTCTCTAGAGTATATTCCTGCAGTGTATGTGTGTATGCTTGTGTTCGTTCTTTTTTCTTATTATTCACTTGAGATCCAGAACCATCACTGGGTAAAAGCATTTGATAGAGTCCTGTCCTTGCATGGCTACTCAGAGAGTCTTTGACTGGTAACAGAGGACGCTGGCCTCCCTCTTGAGATGTTGATATCACATGTATTTATTGAATATCTACTGGTGCATGACTATACAGAGAAAAAGTACCTGCTCTTTCTTTAAAAAATTTGCTGTACGAAACAAATTATTCTGCTATAAGCAAATTATAAATAAGTCAATATGGAATCAGTCTTAGGTGGTATTTGGTCTCCTCTCCCTTCCCCCTCCTTCATTTTACAAATGAGAACCCAGGGTTGGGTGTGATGGCTGTCGCCTGTTATCCCAGCACTTTGAGAGGCCGAGGCAGGTGGATCACCTGAGGTAAGGAGTTCGAGACCAGCCTGGCCAACGTGGTGAAACCCTGTCTCTACTAAAAATACAAAACAAATTAGCCAAGCGTGATGACAGGTGCCTGTAACCTCAGCTACTCGGGAGGCTGAGGCAGGAGAATTGCTTGAACCTGGGAGGCAGAGGTTGCAGTGAGCCAAGATTGCGCCACTGCATTTCAGACTGGGAGACAAGAGTCAAACTCTGTCTCGAAAAAAAAAAAAAAAAAAAAAAAGAAAAGAAAAGAAAATAAGAAGAAGCAAGAAGCTACAGGACCTCAGAAAGCAGAAAAGCTCAGAAGTGGAGGCAATATATACCTATGAAAGTCAGGAGTATGCATGTGCTGAAAAGGAAGGGCTGGTTCAAAGTCTGAATAAGAAGCAGTGAAACTTCTAGATGCCATCTCCTACCCTGGCAGGTAATGAAAATTTCATTTCCTAGGGAAGATGACCCAGGATAGTCAGGTATATCATGTACAGCTGAGCACAGGAGCATACTAGGAAGATAAATACAAGCCCTTCCCCACTCAGCTTCCATAAGACTGGCAAGAAGCTCTATATCTCCAAGAAGGCGACCAGTCCCTGGGGGGCAACAGATCATTCAAAGAGAAAAGACCAACAGATAGTGATATCTGGGGATATCTCAATAAAACAAGCCTGAACAATTAATTGATATTTGTTGATATTTGTGGATAGCTCAACAAAACAAGCCTAAACTTTAGGCTATAGGGTAGCCTAAAGTTTAAGAAGCAATTTGACTCCAGATCCCTACTTAACTCCACCATGGCAGGTAAGTGACCCTCCCCTACCCAAGATTGGAATTTTATCCTTCAAAAAGAGTAAAATGGAAAGTCTGCAGACAGAGAAACTCCAGGTATGGTTTGAAGATGGAATTACATACTGATACGAGGCCCCAAGCACTCTTTGTCACTCATCTCCAAGAATGCTAGCAGTCTGTCTTATCCATACAAACAGACTGGAAGATTCTTCTCTGGAGAATATAACTAGTCCACACACACAAAAATCCATAAAGATACAGATATTCCCCCACAAAATGGCTCAACATAGCCCAAAGTTGACATGTCCCACCATGTGTTAAGAGTTTCCAAGCAGTTTCTTAGTGGTCATTCTTAAAAACTAGACAGGCATGGTGGTTCATGCCTATAATCCCAATACTTTGGGAGGCCAAGGTGGGCAGATCAGTTGATGTCAGGAATTTGAGACCAGCCTGGCCAACAAGGGAAAACCCCATCTCTACTAAAAATACAAAAATTAGCTGGGCATAGTGGTGCATGCCTGTAATTCCAGCTACTTGGGAGGCTGAGGCACAGGACTGGCTTGATCCTGGGGGGCAGAGGTTGTGCTGAGCTGAGATCACACTACTGCACTCTAGCCTGGGCAACACAGTGAGATTCAGTCTCAAAAAAAATAAAATAAAATAAAAAATAAAGGATGGCCAAGAATCACCAGACCTCTAGGGATAAAAAGCAGACCAAAACAAACAGATAAAAGCAAAAAAAATAGATAGGTTAGTTAACTTTTATCAACTAACAGGGAGGGGAAAGAAAGGGAGTTATTGCTTAATGGGTACAGAATTTCATTTTGGGAAGATGAAAAGGTTCTGGAGATGAATGGTGGTGATGGTTGCACAACAATGCCAATGTACTTAATGCCAATGAACTGTGCACCTAAAAAAGGCTAAAATAGTAAATCTCATGTTACATATATTTTACCACAATTAAAAAAAGGTAAGGGCGACTGCAGTGGCTCATGCCTGTAATCCCAGCACTTTGGGAGGCCAAGGCAGATGGATTGTTTGAGGTCAGGAGTTTGAGACCAACCACGTCAACTGAATGAAAACCCTACTCTACTAAAAATACAAAAAAAATGGCTGGGCAAGGTGGCTCATGCCTGTAATCCCAGCATTTTGGGAGGCCGAGGTGAGCAGATCACCAGAAGTCGGGAGTTCAAGATCAGCCTGACCAACGTGGAGAAACCTCATCTCTACTAAAAATACAAAATTAGCCGGGCGTGATGGCACATTCCTGTAACCCCAGCTACTTGGGAGGCTGAAGCAGGAGAATCGCTTGAACCCAGTAGGTAGAGGTTGTGGTGAGCTGAGATCGCACCATTGCACTCCAGCCTGGGCAAGAAGAGCAAAACTCTGTTTCAAAAAAAAAAAAAAAAATTAGCTGGGTGTGATGACACGTGTCTGTAATACCAGCTACTCAGGAGGCTGAGACAGGAGAATCACTTGAACCTGAGAGGCGGAGGTTGCAGTGAGCCAAGATTGAGCCACTGCATTCCAGCGTGGGCAACAGAGCGAGACTCTGTCTCAAAAAAAAAAAAAAAAAAGAAGAAAGAAAACTAACACTATCTTCAAAGAAGCAAAAGCAAATATATCCATTGGACAAAAGAACAGGATGTTATTTTTGTTTAAAAGGAATTGCCAAAAATAAGAAAGGACTCTTAAAAATTAATAGCAGAAATTAAAAACTCAATAGAAAGCTGGACGTTAAAAAAAATAAATTACCAAAATAAAAAGACAACTGATAAACTAGAAAAAAAATTTGCAAAATGTATTATAAAAGGTTAATATCCCTAACACATGGAACTCTTAAATTGAGGGATACTTGAAAAAAAGAGTAATAGAACGTAGGAAAAAGACCTAAGGAGACAATTTATAAATAAAGCTTTTTAAATGTTCCTTAAGCTTAAGAAAGATGACCAACTTCATTCATAAGACAATTGGCAAAAATTATAACACATTCTCTTGATGGGGAAGAGGGGCCTTTCCACACTTTGTTGTGAGGAATACAAATTGATCCAATCTTTTTGGAGGGTATCTGGTAACATTTAATAACCACAAAAGTATTTACCTTTTAATCTAGCAATGCTACTTTAAGAAATTTACCCTGAAGACATGCCTACAATAATACAAATATACACATGTACAAGGCTATTCATTGCAACATTGTTTATAATAGCAAAATACTGAAAAACAACTGGCAGGGCACTGTGGCTCAGCCTATAATCCTGCACTTTGGGAGGCTGAGGTGGGTGAATTACTTGAGCCCAGGAGTTTGAGACCAATCTGGGCAACATGATGAAACCCCATCTCTATAAAAAATATAAAAATTAGCAAGGTGTGGTGGCATGTGCCTGTGGTCCCAGCTATTAGGGAGACTGAGGTGAAAGGATCACCTAAGCCCAAGAATTTGTGGTTGCAGTGAGCTGAGATAGCGCCACAACACCCTAGCCCAGGCAACAGAGTGATATCTGGTCTCAAAAAAAAAGAAAAAAGAAAAAGAGAAAACAACCTAAATGTCCACAGAGAGTGGCTGAATAGATTATGGTTTATGCACACAATGAATAAAGCTATAAGAGAATTAGAATGAGTTCTATGAACTAACAGAGTGATTTTTAGGATATATCATTAAGTGAAAAAAGCAAAGTTCAAATGAACATCAATAATATGCCACTTCATGATAGGTGGGAATAAGGTGAGAAGAATGGAAGTATTGAGAAAGGGTCAAGTAAATGAGGTAAGTAGGACTTCTCTGAATATGCCTTTTTTGTAAAGTTCCAACTTTTCAGACCATGATAATGTTTCACATATTTTTAAAACACACAAATAATGAAAACCAACCAGAATGCAGAGGAGTCCAAAATTAAACACAAACAATAACTGAATTTCAAATGAATACCATAACTACACTGAAAGGAGCAGAGAAGCAGCAAACACAGGAAAACAATATTTTGACTGTAAAGACAAAAAGACTACATGCAAGTATGGTACACTGGTTAGCAAATTTGTTTTTCACAGAAGTATGAGTTAACTCTAAAACAAATATTCTAAAATTGAGCAAATGAGTAAATACGATGTAGATAGAGCTAGGTTTCTTCCTGCTGGAGAAAGAAATTACAAATAACAGGAGACAAAGTGAGAATGAACTCATGGTGCTAGACTGAAATCAGTTATCAGTATGAACTCATAGTATTTAATATACATACAGATATAGAAGTGCTAAAAAACAAACAAACAAACAAACAAACATGTCAAAAGGACACAAGAGGCCGGGTGTGGTGGCTCACTCTTGTAATCCCAGCACTTTGGGGGGCTGAGGCGAGTGGATCACTTGATTCAGGAGTTCCAGACAAGCCTGGTCAACATGGTGAAACCCTGTCTCTACTAAAAATACAAAAATTAGCCAGGCATGGTGGCGCAGACCTGTAATCCCAGTTACTCAGGTGGGAGAGGCAGGAGAATCGCTTGAACCCAGGAGGTGGAGGTCGCAGTGAGCTGAGATTGCACCACTGCACTCCAGCGTGGGTGACAGAAGGACACTCCATCTCAAAAAATAAAACAAACAAAAAAACAAAAGGACACAGAAGACAACCTGAAAGGCCTCACTTATAATGGCCAAGAAACTTTATGCAACCAAATACTACCATTATATTATTATTATTACAAATGAGAGTAATAAATAACAGACCCAAGACTGGGCATGGTGGCGCACACCTGTAATCCCACCACTTTGAAAGGCCAAAGCTGGAGGAATGCTTGAGCTCAGGAGTTCAAGATCAGCCTGGGCAACACAGTGAGACATCTCTACTAAAATTTTAAAAAATTAGTGAGGTGTGGTGGCGCACACCTGTAATCCCTGCTACTTGGGGAGCTGAGGTAGAAGAATGGCTTAAGCCCAGGGAGTTGAGGCTGCAGTGAGCCCTGATTGTGCCACCACATTCCAACACACCCCCTTGGAAAATGGCGCACGGACCTGCCACAAAAAAAAAAAAAAAAAAAAAAAAAAAAAAGCAAAGAAAAAGAAGGGCACCAAGAATAAAATAAATATCCTTGTTTATAGGAATGTAAAAAACTGACTAAATAAACAAACAGGCAGAAGGGACAGCTATTCCTTATACAGAATCTCAAATTAATATAGAAAGAATGACAGAAAAGTTACCAAAGTAGTGTGTAACTTTTAATTCTCCTGTTCAAATATTTAAATTAATATTTTAAATATTAAATACTTATTACTTAATAAATACCTTATAAATATTTAACACTTAATTTAAAATTAATACCTAATAAAATCTTAGTAACAAGAAAAAAAGAAAAAAAATAGAAAAATTAGGCTAGGTGGGGTGGCTCACGCCTGTAATCCCAGCACTTTGGGAGGCTGAGGCTGGCAGATCACTCGAGGTCAAAAATTCAAGACCAGCCTGGCCAACATGGCGAAATGCCATCTCTACTAAAAATACAAAAATTAGCCAGGCGTGGTGGCATGCACCTGTAGTCCCAGCTACTTGGGAGGCCGAGGCAGGAGAACTGCTTGAATCCAGGGAGGCAGAAGTTGCAGTAAGCTGAGATCACACCACTGCACTCCAGCCTAGGTGACAGAGGGACTCTGTCTCAAAAAAAAAAAAAAAGAGAGAAAAAAGAAAAAGGAAATAGAAAGTTATAATTTGCAACCTCTCTCAGAAATAACTGACTCAGGAAGACTCATCAATGGATGCTAAAACTAGAGACTAAAAATATGAGAAACGAGATATATATATAGTCTCAAAGTATCTCCCACAAAATACTTTAATTAAAAAGAATAACTTTTTTTTTTTTTTGAGACAGAGTCTCACTCTATTGCTCAAGCTAGAGTGCAGTGGCGCAATCTTTGCTCACTGCAGCCTCCACCTCCCGGGTTCAAGCAATTCTCCTGCCTCAGCCTCCCAAGTAGCTGGGATTATACGTGAATGCCATCACATCAGACTAATTTTTGTATTTGTAGTAGAGATGGGGTTTCACCATATTGGCCAAGCCAGTCTGAACTCCTGGCCTCAAATGATCCACCTACCTCAGCCTCCCAAAGTATAGGGGTTACAGGAGTGAGCCACTGCACCAGGCCAAGATTAACTTTCAATGGAAAAACATGGCAAACAACACCTTAATCAGATGATCAAGATTAACATCACCAGACTGGCTCGGTGCCTCATGCCTGTAATCCCAGCACTTCAGGAGGCCAAGGCAGGTGGATTACCTGAGGTCAAGATTTTGAGAGCGGCCTGGCCAACATGGCAAAACATTGTCTCTACTAAAAATACAAAAATTAGCCAGGCACGATGGTGCACACCTGCAATCCCAGCTACAAGTGAGGCTGAGGCACGAGAATCGCTTTAACCCAGGAGGCAGAGGCTGCAGTGAGCCGAGATGGCAGGACTTCATCCTAGCTTGAGCAACAGAGAGAGATTTTCTAAAAAAAATAATCATCATCACGAGGAAACAACAGACAAATCCAAATTTGGAGAGATATTCTATATCTGGCTAATATATAACTGGCTAATACTCTTCAATCAGGTCAATCAAAGTCCTGAAAGACAAAGACAGACTGAACTGTCCTACAATAAAAGACTGAGATTAAGGAGAAAACGATTAAGCAAGGTGTAATCCTGGATTGAGTCTTAGTTCAGAAAAAGAAAAGTCACGTGACAACTGACAAAATTTGAATAAGGTGTGTAAATCAGTTAATAGTATTCTCTTAATGTTAATTTCCTAGCCTTGATAATGTGCTGTAGTTCTATAACATTAGAGAGGCCAGGTTCAGTGGTTCACACCTGTAGACCCACCTACTTGGGAGGCAGAGGAAGGATTGCCTGAGCCCAAGATTTCAAGATCAGCCTGGGCAATATCGCAAGACTCTGTCTCCTTAAAAAACTAAAACAAGGCCAGGTGCGGTGGCTCATGCCTGTAATCCCAGCACTCTGGGAGGCTGAGGTGAGTGGATCAACTGAGGTCAGGAGTTCAAGACCAGCCTGGCCAACATGGTGAAACCCCATGTCTACCAAAAATACAAAAATTAGACGGCCGTGGTGGCACAAGCCTATAATTTCAGCTACTCAGGAGGCTGAGGCAGGAAACTCACTTGAACTCAGGAGGCATAGGTTGCAGTGAGCCAAGATCACACCACTGCACTCCAGCCTGGGCAACAGAATAAGAACGTGTCTACCAAAAAAAAAAAAAAAAAAAAAAAATTGGAGCAAAGCTAGGTGAAGCATATAGGAAAACTCTGTAATATTTTGCGATTTTTTGTTTTTTGGTAAATCTGAAGTTATTTCAAAGTTAAAAGTTAAAAAACAATGGTCGGGTGCAGTGGCCCACGCCACTTGGCAATTTGGGAGGCCAAGGCGGGCAGATCACGAGGTCAAGAGATGGAGAATATCCTCGCCAACATGGTGAAACCCTGTCTCTACTAAAAATACAAAAATTAGCCTAGCATGGTGGTGCACACCTGTAGTCCAGGCTACTCGGGAGGTGTGAGCCACTGCACCAGGCCAAAAATTTAAAACATTTAAAATTTTGAGGCAATCTCCTAGAAAGTACCACAAAATGACAGACTAAAACTAACATAAAAACTAACAGAAAAAGGTTTTCAGAGATGTAAGTTATCAAAATATTTAACTCCCATGCATCCTTCTCAGAGAGTCACAGGTACTCTGAGAAGGATGCAGAGATACTCTGGCAAATAAGGGAGTAAGTCAAGAAGACACAGGATCCAGGCAATGAGATCCAAAACAAGGGTCAAGCAAAGAGAATACTAAATGTAACAGTAAAAATAGATGCAGAATAACAATGTGCCTCAAGCCTGGAGAGCCACCAATCCTGAAGGGAGCAGTCAAAAGGCTCCAAGAATGTGATACTCATAGAACTTCTACAGTGTAAGAATGCAAATAAAGGAGATATAGACAATCAAAAGAGTTTGCAGTTAGTAGGTACAGAGAACACTAAACAAAATATAAAAACAGTTAACTTCAGGGACAACAAAAAAAATGTACAAGAAAGGGAAAACAGTGGTTGTAAACCTTGGTAGACAACATGACTTAACTACGACTACCATCTACATAATAGTAATCAGCTCCACACTGATCTAACCCAATGTTTCTCAACCAGATACTACATACCACACCCCAACCCAATGTTTGGAAATGTGTGAGAAATTCTTGACTGCTGTAATGCATTGAGGTTGGTATTGACATTTAGTGCTGGGGTCCAAGGATGCTAAATATCATGTAATAAACAGAACAATGAAGAATTAACTCACCTGGGATGGCAATACTGCCCCATTCAGGAAAACTAATTCTAGA
Source organism: Cacajao melanocephalus (assembly GCA_963573385.1). Classification (NCBI taxonomy): domain Eukaryota; kingdom Metazoa; phylum Chordata; class Mammalia; order Primates; family Pitheciidae; genus Cacajao; species Cacajao melanocephalus. The sequence goes on from CAUYLG010049610.1 coordinate 88,671, forward strand.
AAAAATTATGGCATCCCTATAGAGGGAAGATACAGTGGTATCTTGGAGGGAAGATAAGAAGTATGCATGCACACAGATGCAGGGAACAGATGTGAAAAAGAACAATCTTCATCAACAGATAAAGCATAAATTAAGTAATCAAAAGTTACATTATGAAAAGTAATTTAGGCGGGGCATGGTGGCTCATGCCTGTACTCTCAGCACTTTGGGATGCCAAGGTGGTAGGATCATTTGAGGTCAGGAGTTCAAGACCAACCTGGCCAACATGGTGAAACCTTGTCTCTACTGAAAATACAAAAATTAGCCAGGTGTGACAGCAGGCGCCTGCAATCTCAGCTACCTGGGAGACTAGGCAGGAGAATCACTTGAACCCAGGAGGCAGAGGCTGCAGTGAGCAGAGATCGTGCCACTGCACTCCAGCCTGGGCAACAAGAAGACTCTGTCTCAAAATAAAATAAATAGATAGAAATAAAAAGGTGGCCAGGCATGGTGGCTCATGCCTGTAATCCCTGCACTTTGGGAGGCTGAGGCAGGTGGATCACAAGGTCAGGAGTTCAAGACCAGCCTGACCAACATGGTGAAACCCCGTCTCTACTAAAAATACAAAAATTAGCTGGGCATGGTGGCATGCACCTGTAATCCCAGCTACTCAGGAGGCTGAGGCAGGAGAATTGTTTAAACCCGGGAGGCAGAGGTTGCAGTGAGCTGAGATCATGCCACTGCACTCCAGCCTGGGCAACAGAGCAAGACTCTGTCTCAAAAAATAAAAATAAAAAAATAAAAAGGTAATTTAAAGACATGTTGTTTATACCAAAACAACAGCTTAAACTTGAAAGAGGCTGCTTTTGGTGAATGGGAAATAGTAGAAAGGGACAAGATTCTGAGAACTAAGTCAGGAAAAAAGGCTAGAGGTTTCTGCCTTCAGTATATAAATTTCCACTAGGCTCCTTTATAAGGCACAGTACCTCACCCTTATCTATGCATGGTATCCCTTTGTCCAGATAATAATTCTTTTCTACTCCAGATAGTAAGTCTCTAGTTACCCTGTTTATGTCTACAGGGAGAAGAAAGGGAGGTCAGATGTGGAAATACTTTTCTGAAACAGACTTTTCAAACAACTCATATTTTCTGTCCCACCTTCATCTCCACAGTACACCACACAGCTAACGCTGAGATTTTTATAGGGTTTGGTAACATAACATGACTCTTTGAAGGCTCTCTCCACTGTTGGTTTATGATAAAGCTTTTTCAAGTTGGCGAATTAGTTATCACTAGTCTTTTCTGCTTTCCAGCTTTCACAATATTGTTGTTATGCTCATTGTTCCTGTTCTTTGTTATCTTGAGGGTTTTTTTGTTTTTGTTTTGAGACGGAATCTTACTCTGCTGCCCAGGTTGGAGTGCAGTGGTGCAATCTTGGCTCACTGCAATCTCCGTCTCCCAGGTTCAAGCGATTCCCCTGCCTCAGCCTCCTGAGTAGCTGGGACTACAGGCACATGCCACCACACCTGGCTAATTTTTGTATTTTTAGTAGAGACAGGGTTTCACCATATTGGTCAGACTGGTCTTGAACTCCTGACCTCATGATCCACCCGCCTCAGCCTTCCAAAGTGGTGGGATTACAGGCATGAGCCACCGTGCCCGGATGAGGTTTTTTGTTTGTTTGTTTAAGTCTTCTATTGTTTTAATGAAATGTTCAGGCTGGCATAAAATTAAGTGTATATGTTCAATCCACTACCTTTACTATGATACACTGTTGAATGAAAAAAATCAAGTTGCTGTGCAATATGTACTAGCCCATTTTTGTTAAAAGGAAAACTACATGCATATGATTGAATCTTTGGAGAAAAATGTCTAAAAGCATATACACTAACCTATTAACAGTTTAGGATCACAGTTCCCAAACTGTGCCCAAGGCAACCTGGGATTCTGTAGAGAACTCACAAGGGCACCACAGGAAATTCTAAATTACAAGGAAAAAGTGATATTCTGTATTTGTCAAACACTCAGTAAACTACTAGTTCAAGACAGTTCAGGTTCAAAATAGATCCTGCTGTATTCCTTTTAATGATATCATAATCTTTGCAAAGCTGAGTATCTGTTGGTTGCTGTGATTTTTTAAAAAAATAAGTATGCAAATATCAATTTAGAGAAAAAAATGAGTGGAGAAAGCAAAGATGTAAGCAAATGTTATTTTTGAAAATAACAAGATGGTGGCCAGGTGCGGTGGCTCACACCTGTAATCCCAGCATTTCTGAAAGTTGAGAAGGGCAGATCACCTGAGGTCAGGAGTTCCGGACCAGCCTGGCCAATATGGTAAAACCCCATCTCTATTAAAAATACAAAACTTAGCTGGGTGTGGTGATGGGCACTTATAATGGCCAGCTTCTCAGGAGACTGAGGCAGGAGAATAACTTGAACCCGGGTGGTGGAGGTTGCAGTGAGCCAAGATCATGCCATTGCACTCCAGCCTGGGTGACACAGTGAGACTGTCTCTAAATAAATAAATAAATAAAAATTTTAAATTAAAAAAATAAAATAAGGTAGCGAGATGGGGTCTTGCTATGTTGTCTCCTGGCCTCAAACGATCTTCCCACCTGAACTTTCCAATCTGCTGGGATTGTAGTCATAAGCCTCCATGTCCAGCCCCCAAAGAAGTTTAATTAAAACAGTAAAAGGTAGTGTGGGTGGCAGTGTTCAATATGATTCCAGGGTTTGGGTTCTGTCATCCCCAACAAGTATATTCAGCAAACAACTGTAGTTATTTAAGAATAAAATAAAAATATAATTCTTTCTCTTATTTTTTTGAGACAGTGTCTCATTCTGTTCAACAAGGCTTGATTACAGTGTTGCAATCAGATCTGACCACAGCCTCTCCCAGGCTCCAGCAGTCCTCCCACAGCCTCCCGATTAGCTAGGACTACAGACGTACACCACCACGCCTGGCAATTTTTAAAAACATTTTTTATGAAATAAGGTCCCACTATGTTGCCTAGATTGGTCTTAAACTCCTGGACTCAAGCGATTCACCCACCTTGGCCTGCCAAAGAGCTTAGATAACAGACATAAGCCACCATATCTATCTGATTTTGCTTTTTAATTTGTGTATTTCTTAGATGTCAGTTAGGTAGCTAGAACATAAATATTTCTTAAGCTGTTTGAACATAATTATTTAATAAATTAAACTGTTAGGCTTAAGGACATGTAAAAAACATATTAAGGAGGCTGTAAACAGAAAGTTTAGGAACCTCTAGTTTAGAGTGGAAAAATCACTTATATATAAACAAACTTCTTAATATGAAATAAACAATGTAATTCAAATAAACTATTATTATGGTATACTGCCAATATCGGCCAGGCATGGTGGCTTATGCCTGTAATACCAGCACTTTGGAAGGCCAAGGTGGAGTATTGTTTTAGCCTGGGAGTTCAAGATCACCTTCCTGGGCAACATAGGGAGATGCTGTCTCAAAAAAAAAAAAAAAAAAAAAAAAAGCCAAAAGTGGTGGCACATGCCTGTGTTCCCATCTACTAAGGAGGGTGAGGTGAAGGATCATTTGGGCATGGGAGGTCAAAGTTTCACTGAGCTATGATCACACCACTGCACTCTAGCTTGGGTGACAGAGCAAGTTTTGTCTCAAAAAAAAAAAAAGGGTCAAATTCAAGGCACGATGGAAATGTCTGGCAAAAGGGTCAGGAAACACCTCTCTGAAGAAATTATTTTTTCTCTGAATAAATTATTTTTCAGGTGAGACAAATGATGAGCAAGAGTTACTAGGCAAGAGAGGGAATTCAGTATTCCAAAGAACAGAAAGAACTTCAGTAACACTGAAAGGAGGCACCGAAGGGGTAAATAAAGAACAGAAGAGCTAAATTCATAATGCTGATACTCAACATAAGGTTGGTGTGAAACCACTAAAAGACAAACATCTGATTCTTATTCTTGAAAAAAATCATTCTACCCGAAATGTGTAAAATCGCTAGAAGGCCACAGCAGAAGAGACCCATTAGTCATCTGTTACAGATAAACGCAGGTACAATGTGACAGCCTCTTGGATTAAGGGGAAAACTGGGAGGATGCAGCAAAGTGAATGAATCTTCAGGACACAGAAATTACAGGACTTGTAATTTGTCAAAAGCCTATCTGTAGGGGGTAAAAGTATGAGCTACTAGGTAAATAGTGGTATCACTGATATGGAACATAGATGGAGACAGATTAGGGGAAAGTTATACTGACCACGCCTACCACGCCTTTAGTCTTTCACGTGTTGAATTTGAGATCTATCTATTTCACATGTTGAACCAGAAATCCAAGTGGATACAGCCTGTGGGATATACAGTTCAAGAATTCTGAAAAGAGGACACTATGGGAATTCCAGTTTTCAGTTTAGAGTAACCAAAGCTATAGAAAATGATAAGATTACCTAGAAAGAATTTGTAAAAGGTAGAAGGGAATGTACCTCAGGGCAATATCCCAAGGAATTCCAGGATTTAAGAGTGAGATAAAGAAAAACTAAGCAAAGGAAAGTGAAAAAGAAGGACCAGTAAGATAAGGTGGAAAATCAGGTAAAGGTGGTATCAGCAAAGCTAGAACAAGTTTCTAAAAAGAGGGAAATGGTGAAAGGTTGAGAAGCCAAGCAAGATAACGATTAAAAGTGTTCACTGAATACTGACATTTGCAGGAGAAATTCCAGTACAATAGAAAGGACAAAAACCAAGGTAGAATAAAGATGGCAATATATAAAACTGCTCAAGAAGCCTGGGTAAAGCTGAAACTTTTTTTTAATGGAGATTCTTATACACGTTTAAATGCGGATGAAGTACTTTACTTGTGGATAAAGACTGCAGATTGTTAGACATATTTTACCATTATTCCCTCCTAAAACTTCATTAAGAATAAAAAAATTTTCCTTTTTTTATTTTTTAATTTTTCTTAAGAGACAAGGTCTCATTCTGTCAGCCATGATTCACTGCAGCCCCAAACTCCCAGGCTCAAGCAATTCTCCTGCCGTGACTACCTAAGATTACAGGTGTAATCCAATTAATTTTTTAAAAGAAAAAACCAGCCAGGAACCATGGCATATATCTATAATCCCAGCTACTCAAGAGACTGAGGCAGAAGGATCCTTTAAGGCCAAGATACAAACCAACCTGGGCGACTTAGCAAGACCCAATCCTAAATAATTAATTAAAATTAATTTATGATTTTTTTTTTAAGATGGAGTCTCACTATGTCACCGAGGCTGAAGTGCAGTGGCACAATCTTGGCTCACTACAACCTCCGCCTCCCGGGTTCAAGCATTGTCCTGCCTCAGCCTCCTCAGTAGCTGGGGGTATAGGTGCCTGCCACCATGCCCAGCTAGTTTTTGTATTTTTAGTAGAGAGGGAGTTTCACCATGTTGGCCAGGCTGTAATTCATGTATTTTTATTTGGCAAATAATTGTGTATATTTATGGAATACAATCTCATGTTTTGATCTATGTATACATTGCAGACAGATTCAATCAAGCTATTTAACATATTCATCACCTCACCAACTTTATTTTTCATCATGAGAACACCAAAAATCTATTCTTTTAACAATTTCAAAATACACACTTTTTTTTTTAAGACGGCATCTTGCTCTCGTTGTCCAGGCTGGAGTGCAATGGCGCGATCTCAGTTCACTGCAACCTCTACCTTTGGGGTTTAAGCAATGCTCCTGCTTCAGCCGCCCAAGTAACTGGGATTACAGGCATGCACCATCATGCCTGGCTAATTTTGTATTTTTAGTAGATAAGCAGTTTCATCATGTTAGTCAGGCTGGTCTCCAGCTCCTGAACTCAGGTGATCTGCCCGCTTCAGCTTCTCAAAGTGCTGGGATTACAGACATGAGCCACCGCAACCAGCCTTCGTTCTTAAGAAGGTCATTATTAATTGTGGTTACCATGCAATGGGACAGATCACTAAAACTTACTCCTCCAGTCTGAGACTTTGCATCTTTTGATCAATATCTTAAGAATTTTTTGCCAGGCGCAGTGGCGTGCCTGTAGTTCCAGCTACTCGGGAGGCTGAGGTGGGAGGATTGCTTGAGCCCAGGAGTTCTGGGCTGTAGTGCACTATGCCGATCGGGTATCTGCACTGAGTTCTGCATCAATATGGTGACCTCCCAGGAGCGGGCGACCACGGGGTTGCTTAAGGAGGGGTGAACCGGCCTAGGTCGGAAACAGTGCGAGTCAAAACTCCTGTGCTGATAAGTAGTGGGATCTCGCCTGTGAAAAGCCACTGCACTCCAGCCTGGGCAACAGAACGAGACCCCGTCTCTTAAAAAAAAAAGAAAGAAAAAAATTTAAAAATTTTTTTAACGTGGCTAGGTGTGATGGCCCATGCCTGTAATCCCAGCACTTCGGAAGGCCAAGGCAGGTGGATCACCTGAGGTCAGGAGTTCAAGACCAACCTGGCCAACATGGTGAAATCCCAACTCTACTACTACTACTACTACTAATAATAATAATACAAAAATTAACCAGGCATGGTGGTGTACTCCTGTAATCCCAGCTGCTAGCGGGTGCTGAGGTAGGAAGATCGCTTGAACCTGGGAGGCAGAGGTTGCAGTGAGCTGAGATCACACCACTGCACTCCAGCCTGGGCAACAGAGCTAGACTCTGTTTCAAAAAGAAAAAAAAAAGGAATTTTTTAACTTAATTTTTTAAAGATATAATTTACCTACAGTGAAATACATAAACCTGAAGGACTTTTGTTTTTTAAAGCATACGTACACAAAATGGAAGACTGAACAACAAAAACATTCTGGAAGTTAGAATGTAGATTGACTGAATGATCTAAAGAAGTTAAAAGAAGTTAAATATCAGCTGGGCAAGGTGGCTTATGCCTGTAATCCCAGCACTTTGGGAGGCCAAGACAGGTGGATCACCTGAGGTCAGGAGTTTGAGACCAGCCTGGCCAACCTGGTGAAAACCTGTCTCTACTAAAATACAAAAATCAGCCAGGCATGGTGGTGGGTGCCTGTAATCCCAGCTACTCAGGAGGCTGAGGCAGGAGAACTGCTTAAACCTGGGAGGCAGAGGTTGCAGTGAGCCAAGTTCATGCCACTGCACTCCAGCCTGGGCAACAGAGGGAGACTCAAGGAAAGCAATCTTAAAGAACAATACCTCAGAACAGGTTAGGAATTGTTCTACAGAGGGATGTGAACATGATGCTAAAAACAAAAGGATTGGTCAAATGATTTAAATATCCTCCCACACTCCACAAAACCAGCCCACTGTCCCTTACTCATCCTTACAGAAACCTGGAGCCTTCCTCTCTAAACCAGAACGACAGCCCAATAAAATTTCTGCAATGATACAAATATTCTATATTTACTCTGCCCAATATGGTAGGCTCTTGGCGAATGTGGCCACCGAGCACTTGAAATGTGTCTAGCGCAACTGAGGACCTAAACCTTTAATTTTATTTAGATGTAAGCTGCTACATGTAGCTAGTGGCTACCATACTGGATAGTAGATTCCCGGACTGGAAAGCTTTTCAACTGGTCCAGTTGAGAATGAGGTCATCTTTCTGAAAACAATTGAGTTAAATGAACATGAATGAGTGTTTAAATAATGAATGCTAAGACCTCCAGCTTTTCTCTCAGTTTAGCAACTAGACAGCTGGAAGCCTGCTTTGTACTCTCCAAGCAGGAGATCCCTTCTTCTTTAGGGAATCTGACTCTGGAGCAAAGACAAAAGATACTGCCATTGAAGATTCTCAAATAGAACAGTCCAGTAATTAAAAGCAACTTTCACATAGGTTTCCTTTACATTTCTATTCCTGTATTCACAGCCATACTGTTATGTTTACATTGATCAAATATCAACATTACTTCAAAGATAAAATGCACGCACAAATAGGAAACAGAAGTGAGCTTTACATTCTTGTTAGACATTCTCCAACCCCAGGACAGCCCCAAGCCTAAGCAACCCCTTAAGTAGCCCAATATTTGGGTAAAAGTTTGCAGTGCAGCCACTGTACAGGTTAAATGAAGCTTCACTATGAAAAAGTTATATCAGCCAAGTGTGGTGGCTCACGCCTGTAATCCCAACACTTTGGGAGGCCAACACGGGCAGATTGCTTAAATCAATCTGCATTCCAACTTCCAAATGTTTTTGCTGTTGTTCTGTCTTCCATTTTTGTGTACATATGCTTTAAAAAACAAAAACCCTTAACATCTATGTATTTCACTGTATGTAATTTTTTTTTTTGAAAGAATCTTGATTGTCGCCCACGCTGGAGTGCAGTGGCCCGATCTCGGCTCACTGCAACCTCCACCACCCAGGTTCAAGCGATTCTCCTGCCTCGGCCTCCTGAGTAGCTGGGACTACAGGTATGTGCCACCACACCTGGCTAATTTTGTGTTTTTAGTAGAGACAGGGTTTCACTATGTTGGCAAGGCTGGCCTCGAACTCCTCACCTCAGGAGATCCGCCCGCCTCGGCCTTCCAAAGTGTTGGGATTACAGGCGTGAGCCACTGCAGCCAGCCGTAAATCATATATTTAAAAAATTAAGTTAGCTGGGCATGGTGGCTCATGCCTATAATCCTAGCACTTTGGGAGGCCAAGGTGGGCAACTCACAAGGTCAAGAGATGGAGAGCATCCTGGCCAACATGGTGAAACTCCGTCTCTACTAAAAATACAAAAATTAGCTGGGCGTGGTAGCACATGCCTATAGTCCCAGCTACGCGGGACGCTAAGGCAGGAGAATCACTTGAACCCCGGAGGCAGAGGTTTCGGTGAGCTGAGATCTCGCCACTGCACTCCAGCCTGGACAACAGAGCAAGACGCCATTTCAAAAAAAAAAAATTATGTTAAAAAAATTCTTCAAAATTTTTGTCTCAAGTAGTTCCAGAGTCAGAAGACTGCCTCAAGAGCCAGCAAGTGACTTCTAATCTTTACTTTTTGCTAGGCTGTTACTACTCCATAGCCCTGCTTTGTTTCAGTGTTAAATCTGTAGTATCAGTTTAGACTGAAACTGTAACCCTGGGTTCATACTAACTCTTCATATATCCTTCTACTTGTTTCCTGTCAGAAATGTGAAAAGTTTCCTGTCAGAATCTGAAATTCAACATCAATTCATCAATTTCGGAATGAAGGTATTTCAGACACAAAAATAAAATTTTAGAGATTCAGCTATTTGGTTTTTCAGATACATACCAGGTCTCTGTAGACTCTGAATGTATTAGACTACCTACATGTTACCATGACTTTAAATCAGTGACTTTACGATGTCTTTTATCACCTGGTTGTAGAAAATCAGCACAAGGTCAAGAGATTGAGACCATCCTGGCCAACATGGTGAAACCCCATCTCTACTAAAAATACAAAAATTAGCCAGGTGTGGTGGCATGCACCTGTGGTCCCAGCTACTCTGGATGCTGAGGCGGAAGAATTGCTTTAACCCA